>LUCH01000395.1:125368-184675 GCA_013368495.1 Paragonimus heterotremus
ATCACCGGGCTATTTTCAAGGTCACAGACACATCGCGTGCTCCACATTCCAGCGCGTGATTCGGCAGTCCCGGTCCAATCTGCACGCACAGGCCCACCTAGGTGTTCGTCACCTTCACTCACATGACAATCAGTGAACCCTTTTCCCTCAATACTGCGGACGCCAAGTACACGTTCACGCACACACGTGCGCACCGACCGAGCCAACTTGATTACAACACTCCTGAGGAAGGCCACCCGAAGTGGTTGGAGTATTGCGACCTGCTAACAACGTTGTCTAATTCTCCATCCACTTATCAATGGCAGGTCAAACACGAGGCCCAAACATCAGTCGTACTAAATTTGGTGCGGATTTTTTTACCACACGCTTTAACTTACAAACACGTGACGCCCCATATGAAGGCTACTAAACTCTCAAAAACAAAACGTAACTTCTGACGCCGCATCTCGGAGGATGAACAAATCAGCAACGCATAAAGCCTACGGACACCAGGATGTGAGTCATACTACAGCTTCACACCCTATCTACGTGATCCTATCCCGGCAACACCACCTACATACAGCGTACACTGGATATCGTTATGCACACTTTTATCAACCGAGGTGTTATCTTGTATTGTGCGTGAATCTCATGGCTTTTGCTTATTTCGAAACATTCGTATTATACAATTGCAAACGTTTGCTCAACGTTGGTTTAGGTCTATTGAAAATTATATGGCTGCACTCTTTTGGTCATTTATCACGTTGAAATTTAGAATGCGAATAAATTGGCTGAAAGTTCCTTATATAAATTCACTTAACTCCATCGAAACTGCTGCATAACTCTGGGTTAATTGCATCACTACAGCGTATTACTTCAGTGAGTATCCTAGCAATGATCACTTCATGTATTTTCAGTACATGTGCAATATGATGATGAATTGCAGTTTACTAACTTATCGCGGTTGTTCGTAAGAGCAAGGAGAGTGACTGTTTTTGCTTCAAAGGATGCGAAAATGTCATTTCCGTCATTCAAGGAAAACGTACAAACCACCGTTAATTTAATTCTAATGTGAACTGTACTGCATCAAGAGATTGGAAAGTTTAGATGAGTATGCGCCAGCTGTATGCATCAAATAACATACGAGACGTGGCCGTTGTAAATACTGATGACAGGACTGTATGATCTTGGCTCCAAATGCTAACTGGATAAAGCCAAATTCGCACTAAATCGTTAATAGCAGACGTGCAGTAAAATTGTGTATAAATCGCTGGAACCTCTACTTGGTGACTGTATCCCCAATAGCTTGTTGCAACTGTTTGATTGCTGTTTCGCAAACAACCACGCCTGAGTTGTAACGGGATTGAACAATGTAAGAAAGACCTAGATGTTCATTAAGTTCGGCCCAGGTCACAGGGAACGGACGTCTGATGAGGCAGTATTAATTACATAAAAAGCCTAAAAACGGCGCATTTTCATACATAGGAAGTATTACTATTAAGATTCATCCATTGATTAGTCGCAGTTGACAAATCAAAAAATTTGTGTATTAAAATCGCATCTCCTGGTCTCCACCTGGAATATAAAACTGCAGTCGTTGCTATGTAAACCCTCAACCCCCAAGCGGTCTCGCAAAACAAGTGGCGGTTTACTGGCACCCGTAAAGTTTGGTAACCTCCAGGATGATTTTTATTCAGCTATCCTATTCGCATTATAGCCTCTGTCCGCTGACGACTGCCATTTCAGAGTAGTCTGACTTAAATCTTGCACAACTGATTACTTTGTGCATCCCATCAATGCGTATTCTGTGCAGTGGTTTTCTATTCTTAACCGTTGAAGGTTACAAGAAGGTGTTGATACGCTCACCAGAGTTAACTCACGTTCCCTTATTTTTTTCATTTCCGATGCAGATTCTTAATAAAATAGCTTACGGTTTAGATATGCCTGTTACATATTGCAGTCCTAATTTGACTTATGACCTTGAGTACAAGTGTCAATCTGTCCGCCCAAATATGAAATATATACTATTGCCGTTTCTGGCTAAACGTCAACCGAAGAAGAAAATCATCTAAAATTATCTCTTACTCGTCTGCAGGAATTTGGCAAATGAGACAGTTTCCAATTTCGCGCCAACCACGACTATTTTTATTAACTTTCAAATGGGGTTGACTGCTCTTGTATCTTGGTCCACATTTCAGGGTAAACGTTTTATTCGGTCATTCGATGAGTGCAATTAATCAAAACACTTCTTACTTCCAGTTTACTGTAATGTGATGTTTGTTGGATTTATCCAGGATTGCAACTCACACCATCCAGTTTTGACACAAACTAATCATTTACATAGAAAAACAAACAAAATAATTTGTTGTTCTAAATCGACAATGTTTTTGTGACAATTTCCGGACAGGTTTGACAGAATACTGAATGCAGCAAACCTATTGATTCTGAATATTTATGACTAAAACAGTCATATTAACATTTCAGGTCATAAATGGTGACACGTATTCAACTGTCAAGTTATGTTTACATTTCAAACCTAGTCCCCCAGAAGGATAGTTCTGTTAATTCCCCTACAGGTTGCAGATCCGTGACTGTTTTCTTTTGAGCAACAGGGTGCTTGTGACAATCTTTGCACTATGAGTACTCGCACTCGAACGGGAAACATTCTAACACATAATGTGCCACAAAGTTTTTGTGGAAACGTCACAGTTCAGTCATCATCATTTTTCAATTATCAGCACTCACAACATGTTTACGGACTAGTTATCGGGAACTTTGACCGGAGATAAACTCTTCATACAAATCACGTGATAAAAATTATAACGGTTGGATTGTTTTCAAGGAGTTCTCTGTTTGATGCAAACGTGTAAAATTAAACAGCCATTGCACAGTGGTTGATCAACAAATTGGGAAGGGTTAGTGTGATCAGATATTTAGTTAACGTTAGTCTTTTATGGGAAGAATCACAAACGAAGTCGGCCTTCAGCAGTCAATGACAGTTGGATATGGTCGGTCGGATGGGGGAAAATCTGTTTCACAGGCTAGGTGGATAGGTTTTACGAAGGAAGCTAGAGTGTTTGAACGAACCATTCCCCACCATGTAAATCCCGGCGACGCAATCAGATTGCGACCGACTGGGCTGTTAACAAGATGCGATACCTGACATTTCGCGCCAAGATAGCAAGAACCCATTAGATCTTTCGAAACTATCTATCCGTGTCTTTGTCTAACGAAATCGATCAAGTGGACCAGAATCGATAGACTTATGCTTTTTTTGTTCGTCTTTGTTGTTTGTTGCTATTACGGATTAAAACATAGACTGATCATTAACTGCATTCCCGTGGCTACGTGCCGATCAGTCAAACATGTGGTTTTGTACGTTGTCTAGCAAACCGCTCCAATAGGAACTGTACAGACAACACGGTAGAAGAGGAATTAAAGGATTTGTTGGAGATTATTAGCATTAATACCTCTTCAGTGAAGTTCAACAAAGACAACATGCAAAAGAAATCCGCGACCCAATGGTAGACACTGTTGGTAGCAAAACGTGTGCTAGGCTTTGACATTTAGCAGCGAACCAAAGCAAGAAACAATGGATCAGGAGCATGTGTGCTGAGTTACAGAAACAGTCAAATGAATAAACCGAAAATAAGGCAACATCACTCGACATGTTGTGTTTAACCTTCAGTGTTACCGTCTGTTTTGAGTGAAATGTGACTATCAAATGTGTCGTTTATTGGTGCGTGTTGATGGCCTTAACTAAGTGACGCGGTATCAGCTCCGTCGCCGAAAAGGCGTTACTACTAGGAATCCCTTGAAAACAATATGATCTCCGCTACTATATCTTTATGATTTCGGCTGATATATTCCTAATGATGATAAAATATACGCGATATTGTTTTGAAGCCTGAACCGGAAACATACTGTGAAACTTCGAGGAATATACTTTTGAAAGACAACCTAGACGAGAAGATTGTTCAAAATGTTTTTGTGTTCTCTAACGGCATACTACGGAAGAGTGTTTTCTTTGTAAGCCGCTTCCTTTCATCACACATTGATGTGACGTACAATGGACGTTACCCCTCAGTGAACGCGATGATGACCGTCCGCATGTATTCGGATCTGTAACTTCGAGGAAATGTCATCCCGGTTTACACAACTGTGACGTCCTTATCGCGACTGCCGGGTTTGGCGTGCTGACTTGGAACCACCTCCAACAAAATGCCTCATCACCAAGGCAGATATCCCGGTAGTTAAACGTCAGACTCACAACGGAACAGTTGTGGATTTCCATTATCATTCAAGCAATTAGAAAGGCCACACGTGATTTAAAGATACGCCGTTAAATTCCATGGGAGAGTGAACTAAAAACATGGAATACAACATTGCCGTTTCTAGGTGAGCATCGAATAATTTGCATAATCCACCCAGAACTATCGCGCTTGAGAAAAGTTGTGGGAGTGCTGGTGATGCGTACCATCCATTTTATCGATTACCATACCGTCAGCTTCTCAAGCGATTAAGTCTCTCCATTAACACAACGGTAGCGAAAACTGAAATAGCAACACACAATTGTACACATGCTTTGAGACTACATCACTAGCGAATCAGTGAGGCTCAGACAATATTCTATACGGATTGTGATTTCCTTCCATTAACAAATGAATATGGAGGTGGAGAACCAACGAGAGATAGTGTATTGAGTGAGGTGTTGATTAGTGAAATGTGAAATTACAATGCAGTCATCATATGTGCTGCAATTTAGAAATCTTATGGGGGAAACTCAGACAGACGATATCACTATATATTTTTACAAGTAGATTTTTTAATGCGTGACTGCTGCTGAATGAGGTAGATCGTCTGGTCATGTGGTTTCACATTGTTTGGGAAGACTGAATGAGACCGTATAACCAAAGGGAATGGGACAACGAACGACAATTGTTGAGATAAGATTCGGACAAAACATATAACACAAATTCGATGTATTCTGAGGAATTGGGAGAGAAATGGTGTATAATCTTCAAGATGGACTCAATGAAAGTGACGAGCTTCTTTCCGTGACTTAATTGCAGATTTGTCGTAGCACATTATGGATCGAATCACACGTTATTTGGACACACCAGTAACAGTTTGATTGCCCCAGCGAGGGAAATAAATTTGGTGTTAATGGGCGTGATGTACGGCGATATTATTGATGAGATACTCCGAAAAGTGATGCATTTTCACCCAATCCAGTATGAAATATTTTGATTTACTACCCTCCGTGTTTTAACTTTTTGTCGAGACTTCTGTTTCACATGTACAACACATATTGAAGATGTGCAGGAACTCTTTGCTTGTTAAATGAATTACCTAAGAGACTGGAAGTCTGTTGACGTGCGTTGCAGTAATGTTCCGTATCACGAGCTAGATAGGTGTGATTGATATTATCGCAAATTCGAATGCTCATTAGATAAAGAAGATCATAGACGATTAACCGGGCTTATTATTTACATCACAGATGAGTATGAACAAGCTCTTTGACAATGTCACATTTGGCGACTAAGTAAAAAGATAAAATGAGCGAACCGAATGTCAAAGTAATGCACGGCTTGAAGGTGATGTAGTGCAGAAGAACAGGACAACCACATTACTTTCATTCGCAAGGCGTACAACATATCGCCTAAAAGAACATCGACATACTATACATAGTAGTTTAGGCACACGTTGTTTCCAGTCAAACACTGTCATGCGGGACTGTCTTATCTATAGTTCTACACGTACTCTGCAGTAACTTAAATTGGGGAATTCACAGCTGAGGGATAAATTTATTGTCCTGAGTATAAGTGGTTTTAACCTGCAAAACCTGAATGTATTTCAAAAATCACGTCAGCGTGGAATAATCACAAAGGTCTCTAGAAATCACATTCGTGTGCAGTGTCAGTGTGAAAATTCGACTTATCACAGTTTGGCGAGCAACTTTTCATACAACACACCGACTCTGTACTAGATGAGTCTTTCAAATTGCAATCGTAGAAATCGCTCAGTAAAGTAGTTCATTGCCAGTCAATATTTTAACCTCGTTAATAAGGGAAGAATGTGCTATGCAAGACTGTCAAAACTACCAAACTCACGGAAGTTATAGCCGTTGATGCGCTGAGTCTCAAATGTTTCCACTCCTGAATGCTCATGCATTCAAGCTTTATAGATAATGATGACTAGTGGAACTCAAGGTTGAGTACCATACTTTTACCTTCTATTTATATTTTCCAAAAGAATTTTCATGAGATTTCTGAAGTGAACGTCATTGAAGGAGGCAGCTTTAGTTAACTTAGGCTTTATATAAAGCCATGTGGGTCTTGAGTAATTGATAACTCTTAGATCCACCAACTGACATATTTCAGCATTCGGTTAAACATTATTCCTAGATTAATATGTTTTTTTAAGTTTTAGAGGTGTATCCTTAGTATCCGTGCGGTAAACCAATTGCCTATTCAAAAATGAATTTAGCTGAATAGGAATGATATGGTGAATGACGTCAAATTTCAGGTTGTCCGAGGGTATCCGTAACAGAAAGCAGCATAGTAGCGCGTTGTACCAAAGACCTACTCAAGCCCGTCGCTCTTAGACTACCCTCTTGTACATTAAATCATCATACTTCATAGGTCGTGCATTACATCACCGAACGCTTCAACCAGGTGGCGCAAGGCGGTGTATTTTCCACGATAGCAAACATATATCTCAGGCTGCTAATAACTCACTCCGTTGGCGGTAAAGAACTGGTGTAATGTTAACTTGCAACAAGAAGTGTAAACATCGCAGAACGGGGTGGTGGCCATTCAACACATGTGTACCATCAACATTAACTAGTGCAATGAAGATGAGAGTTCGTGCTATACTGCTCACACCACTGACATTCAGTAGTGGGCGCTAGGGCACAGATTTTAACATCGAAGTAATCGCAAGAAAAATACATGGAAAAACTTCGGGGTGCAGCATCGCACGACGTGGTCCTAGGCACACAAGGGAACGTGAAAGGACTGGGCATTGACCTATGTGACAACCGTGATCATCTGGGCCCAGTATCGTATGCAAATGAGTGTTTTGCTCGTTGTCTTGTTGAAACGCATAACCCCCTGTTACTTTACTGTATAGATAACCCTTTTGCCATCCGCGTTCTTTGCTCACAACACTACATCAGCGAAGCATTAACACCATTGAATTTACCACACTCAGAATAACCATAAGCGCGTACACTCATCATAGTGTTCAGTTATAATCGGTAATAAGCCATCCGCTGTTAAATGGCTAGGCATTCGAGACAGGTTTTCTGAAGCACTTGTATATACGAACCCAATTACTTTTCGCAAGTGACTTCAACCGATAAATGTGAATGGAAATTTTGAAGGTTACTGTGTACCTGTCACAAATATTAGCAGCACATTGATTCATCATACTAGTTTGGGTGTCGCTCTATAACACGGTTGCTTATATCATTTACAGTGAGGCGGTGATTCGCAGAACATGAGTGGAATACAGCATTTATCCAGTAAATGTACTCCAAACTGCAGGAACTAAACTGAAAACAGATATTCTTTTTAGCTACATGCAGCTGAGAATAGCTGTGTGCGTCCCTAGAGTCCACAAACTGTGTGTATATGGGGTAGCTATTCTAACACATCGTGGTTCATACGCCGGCATGGTATCCAACACATGACCTCAAGTAGATACTCGTCCAGACCAACCTACTTCAAGTTTCTACCGCCCATACTGGCACTCAAACCGAACACGCATGTAGCACTGTGACCAGCTTTTATATGTAACAAAACAAACCCTACACCTCCTCAAATCAGCAACTTCACCATCCTCGAAAAGACCTTCGAAACCTCGCGACGAAACCATCGTTAACCACAGTTATGAACGAACTGAGTGCTATGCTATAATAATTATATAAACTGAACGCATCCTTTGTCCATACTTCATTTTCAGAGGAAAACATTAACGAAGCTACGCAGGCAGCGTCAACATGCTCTTATACATCACCTTGCAGATGCAACCATAACCAGAGGACAAAGTAAATGTTGATTGATCAGGGGGGAGATGTCAGATCAATAGTTTATGTGCCCCAGAGTAATTATATTTGTGACGCCGAAATAAACAGGTGTCCAAGCCTGTCGCACCTACGCAATGGAGTACCACTTAACTCCGGAGCAGCGTTGTTGTATTAAATTTCGATAGCAAAATATAAAGTTTCAGTAGGAGAACTAATCAGTCCTGAAGACAGTAGTCGTACTTAACTGAAACTGTACCAGCTCATCCTTAAGGTGATCAAAGGAAGTAAGTGTGTCTGAGTCACTTACGAGAGGTCTGTAGCCTGGCAAAACCTCTACGTACTTTCCAAAATCCACACAACTAATGCTGTGTTTCTTGTTTAACCACATCATTTATGGGCTCTGGTTTGGATAAATTAGTGATCTGTGTCGTTCTATATTATATCAGCATGTTTTATTTGACCGTTAGTGTCGTGATCATAAAACTCGTTGCATCAGTGAGATCAGTATTGGACTGTTTTCTTTTCTATAAGGCGGCGTTGTCCTGGAGTGGGATACATGCGTTGACTGGTTCATTCCATAAGTGTAAGTGTGTCCCAGATTGTGATTACGTTGGGTATGGTTAGATGGCATTTTTAAAAAGATCCAACTATGACAAATCTGGCATCAGCGGGATTCGAACAAACGACAAAAGCGGTATGCGACATTCGCTCTACCACCTCAGCTACGCAGCCAAGCCAGGAGTTCGGAAATTCCCCATTTGGACTCTGGTACCACCTGTCCCACCATCCCAAATGAAATCCATCAAATTATCCAGGCGGTCGACTTCGTGGCAGGATTCATCAAACAGTCGAGGGTGAGATTAACCAACGTGAGTACTGAGCGAAAAACGTGTCACTAATAAATGGATTGGTATGCTGTTTCTGTTGCTGGTTCAAGTCCACTCGAAGCCGAAGATTTTTCACAACTGAACTTATTCTAGAAGTGATTAATCTGCCGATTGCTAGCTAAGACCACACTTTGTTAAATTCGGTTCGTCGGACAGTAACCGCAAACAGGTTGCACAGGACGAATCAACATGCTGGAATCAGGTCACATTGCTGAGCCGCAGTCAAATAAACAGCTTATCGATAGTCTGGCAGCTAAACAGATTGTCGTCTTCACGGCCTGTGGTGAATACGTCGAGCAGGCCATCGTAAGTTTGAGGCAAATCCTATGAGTGCGAGATACGTTGGCGGTAGATCCGTTCGAACGCTGAAGGAAACGTTTGTCAGGACATGCAGTATTCGTGGCTTACAAAGGCGTGGCTGACAGCGCATAGCAACACGTTAATGATCTGTAAAATAGTAGCCTCAGAAAGAAGGTTCATCCGTTCGCTTGATAAAGTAACATATCGACGTCATCTGTACACAACTTACGCAAAAGATGAAAATACCGTCAACACCGGTGTACCCGACTTCATTAACTGTGGTTATCTCAAGCGCAAAAGCGTGAATCATTTTGCACGTGCTACTGAACAGAAATGAATGAATATCTAACAACAGTTATGAATGAAGTAATATTCTATCTGAATAGATCTGTGTAGAAACTTCAGTTTTGATACGTTAATTATACAACTGGTTTGTCTCAATCCCACATGAACACAGTCCAAAGCTTATGACGAGTTAAAATACGGATAATTCGAACAAACAGGAAACACAGTATTACTTATCTCAGTTTCAACAGGAAAATTGTCAGTTCTTAACCAATCTTCTACCAAGTAAGGTCCCGCGAAGCACGTAACACTAATTACAAACAGGTTAAATACGATAATCCAGGTATTTGACTTCATTTCCGTCTGGTTTGGGGCAAAACACTCTGACTGATAGTCTACTAGTTTGTAGCCGTGTTCCTTCAGTGAATACAGCTCAAGGTTAGTCATCGGTTTCTAACAAATGTATCACGAAACCAAACTGTGTTAAAGAACTATGACATTCTTACATTTACCACTTGCACATACTGGCGTGCGCTGGCCTCTATCCTTGTTATGAGATTCTTGCCAACAACCCGGTACCATCGAGTGTGGATCATGGTGGTCAAAACACTGGGACGATGCAGCCGAACGATTTGAAATGGAATGTGCGTGCATCGCTCTGTGAGCCTGTGGGGTATGAACACAACATTATTTTAGGTCGTTCGCTAAATCAACTAGGTTATGAGATATGTTTTGTAATACGCTTTTACGTCAGAATTCCCTTAAAAATGTTTTGGTTCCAGATTTTGTTTTCCTTTCGGGTGCACATTTGTGGAATGATAGATAGGTTTTTGCATTCTGATCATAAGCTTCGAAAACTGATAAATTAAGTTGACGTGTATCCCTGCTGGGGAGTAGGATGTGATACATTACATACAACACGAGATGTCGTCCATTTTTATCCAGTGCAACTGAAATTCTATTAATAACCTCACACGTTTTGTTGAGTATGCATACGTTTGTTCCCGTCAGATGTGCAGACTTTTGCAATCAATAATCAGAAATATAAGTTCGTTTCGTGTTCTACAACTGCGAGAAATTGCAATCTACCTAAAAATAAACATGTATGTCGAACCACTAGTAAGTTTTGTGTGCTCTGAGTGGCCAATTTTGGAAGTTTAATATATTCACATTTTCAGCAACTGAAAGGCAGTTGACTTAATAAGCTCTATTTACACAATAATAACGATTGTCGATCGTAGTCAGAAGACAGATTGTGATATGAATTTAGTTCTGACACACTCGTCAGTCATAAACCTGTGACTAGCATGAAAACAAACGACCGAACGCATAAGTCGGGCTGGATGGTGATTGATACCCACGGTAAACAAAATTTGACCGTTGTTTTTGTAAGCAAAGAATCGGCTGTCGATGGCTGGTCAACAGTGCTTCGATATATTTAAGAATTTGTCAGCTGTGAGCTATCACCAGTACCTTGAACGAAGTTGGGATATTGAAGCTCTGACCTGTGGTCGATTAGTGCCTTGCAATGGATGAAGCGGCGTTTCATCCTTGCTGTGTCACTCGTTGGCGGGTGAGTTAGTGCAATCCTCAACCAATTTGGGATGTGTCCGTTTACACTGGTTTTAAGCATTCCTTTTGTTCTACAACTGTATGTATGCGGCTATACCATTTAGGAAACTAGACCAGCTTCGCGTCACCTGTTCCAGGCGAAACCCATTTATGGTAGACCTCACGGAGACTTGGAATATGGAGGAAGTGCGGGTTGATGAATCGTCTAGCCAAGTCATGACACTATTTCCAAGTGACAGGAAAATTCGTAAAGAAATAGACGTAGCACTTTACTTGAAATCGCACACAAAGACCTCAGACATGCCTGAGTGGGTTTTACTGGATCTCCTGCAATTAGTCCAGCAGATGGTGAACGTCACTCCCAACTTCACTTGTTTGACAGCCGTGACTTACGGTTGGCGGTACTCGATTGGGAATAGCCTGTAACAGTCATCGAAGCCAAAGGATGTCTGCGCTTAACCATCACCGTAAGTTGCTTGCGCAGCACCACTGACACACCAAGTGTCCAGTGCAAATCTATAGGAATTAGGCTAGTGGGCGTGTGACTAATGCTTCTGTGTCCAGCCGGCCAACGCTGGTTGGTCAATTCATAGGCAAGCTCGGAATTGAAACTCTTAACCCTAACGTACTCATTGTCTCTTAGCCAACGGTGCAGTATGAATACGTTAATGACCTACTGAACTCAAACGACCAACACATTCGCTACCGCACACATCGGAATGCCATGTGATCCCATTACTACGACCTACGGCACCGATGGTTCCCTGCGTATCACCGCGCAATAATTTTTCATTGACCTTACGCATGCCTATCCGGATCATATTTCTCCAGAGTGTTATCCCAACATCTGAAGTCAGTGTTACTACGCGAAAGACGTACTTGTATATCATCATGGTATTTCCCCTGTAGACCACCACGATTTCACTTACCTGATTTTGGTTGTCCATGGAGGCAGCTACTTTGGAATACGGTCATCGTCCATTCGATGGACGTGACCTAGTCAACGTAACTGATTCAGCACCAGCATGTCTTTCATTCCGTCCATGTCCGCTTGTTGCAGTACCTCAGTGTTCGAATCTATGTTCGATCACCGAATATCCGAGATACGTCTCAAACATTGCATATAGAAACAGCTCAGATAGCGCAAGATCCGTTGGTACAGTCTCCAATTTTTTCCGCCGTACAGCAGTATATACGACACTATTCAGTGGTACACAAGGAGCCTAGCGGCCATATTCAGACTGTGGTTCTTCCAGACACGTCTTTCAAGGTGTCCAAGAATAGCACTAACATTTGCTATTCAAGCTAGCAAATGGCGCTCCGTGGACTAATCCGTGGATAGATTGATACCCAAGTAACAGAAGTCTGCACATCGGTTGACAACATCCCTACCGGTGTGAATCTCAAGCGCAGGTGCAGGAACAGTACCTCCGACAGGGGAAGGCCGAAGGAAGAAAAACGTCTTATCCGTGTTGATCGTCAATTCAGACTAGAATAACGCAGTCGCGAAAGTCGTGGCCAGTCGATGTAGTTCGTCCTCGCTGTATGCGAACGAAGGCATATGCATCGTTGTGGTATGTAACCGGATTGGGGCGCCAAAACTTCGAATATTCAGTAGTTGCCCATCCTTTTATTACTCAACCTCAACGTCTTCCTTCCCAGAGCTCTGAAAGACAACTGTTAGCATGGCAGTAAAATATAAATTAAATAAGGCTGGGGCTAGGACACAACCCTCACAACCATTAGATGTAGATCCACACGATAGTGCCTTAGCCTTCATGTACTCATGCAACATTCTAATCAAACTGACGAACTTACCTGGACATCCAAACTTACCAAGCACCAACCACAACGCTTTATGACTCATGGAATCAAACGCCTTGGTGAAGTCTACGAAAAGAACATACAGGGACTGGTTACATTCCCGGCACTTCTCCCGAAATTGTCTAGCAGAAAACACCGAATCGCTCGTACTGTGTTTCGTCCGGAATCCACGCTGCCCATTAGGCGTGACTTACAGGTTTCATTCTGCGTACATGAATGCCAAAACGACTTCATGCAAAATTCTGTCCAGATCACCATTTTTTGGTGATACTCAGTCGTCGATAATGAGATATTTTAATTACTCAGAGCTAGATTTCATGAATCATCTAGTCATTACTACAACGGCTACCTTTGCTGAAGATTTCTTCGAAGTAGTATAGGCAGCTCAATTATTTCGGCATGAACGCGACCGTACAAAGTGAGGTTGGTCAAAGCGACCTATTGTTCTTGATTGCATTCTCTCCAACGAGGTTGGCCTAATATGCGGTACAAATATTACAGCTCCATTTGGTTACAGTGCTAGTGGACAGTTTAATCCAACTACCTAAGAAAAACTACACAATGCATTTCCCAGAATACACCTGTAGAAGACTGATAACAAGGCAGATTTTGCAGGGATGAACACACCTTGACAAGGGTGGCTGGCTTGGCTTCTTCACCATACATAGACTAGGTTATCACTAGTAGCTCATTATTGAAGAAATCTCCGATGAATTTAATAACTATGTATCCCCTGTCTAGTAGAAAGTCCGGGAATAGAATCAAACGTGTGATTATCTTGAAACGTTCAGCCTGGAACAGGTATAAACTAGAACATACTGAACTTACCTTTGGCGACCACGTCCTGTGATGCAATTTTACTACGGTTGCTATCAGAAAGGATCGCTTTTGCTATGAACCTGGTCCTGCTGAAACGGTGAAAGTGAATTCCGAGGTTTGCTGCGTAGAAGTTGCCGCCTACACAGTTAGGATGCCATTTCGCAATCACAAACTTCTGATGGATTTACCAATACGAAGGCAGAAAACACTTTGAGTGAACGGGATGAAAGTGCGCATAACTACAAATCACCAGCGTTTTTTGAACACAGGTTGAAAGCTGACTGAATTAATTCAAACTAGAGAGTACCAAGTCAGAATCAAGTAAGAAGACCAAGTAAGTTGCAAATTATCCGGTTCAGACCTGATATCCCCTGTCGTTTTGAAAAGACACGCCGTCGGATTGGCAGAACCCCTTACAGTCCTACTTAACCGCTCCTTTCCCGCTGACCGTCTGACGAAAGTGTGGAAAAGGTTTTGTCACACCCACCTTCCAATGTAGACCTAAAGATGACCCAACTATCCGTCGACCATTTGCATTAATTTGAGCAATGGGAAACCTACTAAGTAACTCTTTCCGGGCCAAGGTTGAAGACCTCCAACGTAGATTTCCCAGGATATACTCGTGTCACGAATCTGTTGGTTGCTCGTGACTTTCGAACGGAGGCTATTGACACGGAAATGGCCATAGACGTGGCTTATCGTAACTCTTCCAAAGCTACGGAAAATCATCAGTTATGGTCTTAGTAAGAGTGTACTCACGTGGATTGACGATCGTCTAACTGAACGTAAGTTAAATGTCAGGGAGAATGGACAGCAGTAATAGTGGTTCCCTGCTAAAAGTGGTGTTCCGCAACGATCAAACTTAGGACCTCTGTTATTTACTTTCTCCGTTCCTCAACTACTCAGTACAGTCAAATTATCAGTGTTGGTTTATGTCGATTGGGCAAAGTTCTAGCGAGTTTAAGAATGCCCGGAACATGTGATAAACCTACAGGACGACTTGAACTGTCGAAACTAGTGGTCCATCGAGAATAACTTACAGTTCGGTATCAACAAGCGTAATGTCATGCACGTTCGCTATCAAAGGTGTACTGACCATCACATTGGCGACATAGGGCTGTTCGTGTCAGTATATGGGTGTAACCCAGGGGCCATAATGACAGACAGTTTGAGGTTGTATACACATTGTGCTGCCATGACTGAAAAAGCACAAGTAACCCTGGAACTTCGGAGAAGAATTTGTGGGACTTCCTACCAGGAAGTGTTCCTCAATAGATTTGCCTCCATAATCTGTCCAAACATGGAAATGAAAATGCGGACATGTCGTTCTTATCTTAACAGAGATTTCACGTCTTGGGAGTATTCAGAAATGGGGTAACAGATTTATGAGGTTCATGGAAATCCTCTATCCGAGCAGGTCCTTAATGTAATCTGATGCTTAAGTTCCAGACAATTTGAAACGCTTGCACATGTTTGCTGAACCTCCAATTAAATTGTCGGAGGATCGATCAACGGAGATCCTCTCAAATTCTTATCTTCTGTCCTACGACAGACGTTTTATCCTGGTTGTATTTGTACACCTTGCACGTTGCGCCTTTCAATGTCTTCACATTTTAGGGGCTTAGTGTCTTAGATGCTACCTCGTTCGAGTATGTATCAACACCCAGCTGACACGCTCCACCGCGTCGTTGTGGAATAAACCAACTAGTAGACAGATTCGGAAAAATCCCACCTGCCTTCTACTATGCGCCCTACACACAGGCATTCATTAGGCCACAACACGCATCATCACCGATGTGGCTCGCGACTGTCTCCTTTTCATTTGAGGCTCGCCACATAACGGTCTTCACTCATGCGAACACAAGCCATCGCCGACAGTCTCACATGTAATGACTGGACAACCTCGGAAGCACGCAAATTCCACAGCTACACCATCGAACTCAACAGTCTGTACACTGTGCTCGACAATTCACAATATTTACACATTGGGTTAACTTCCTTCTAGAGTGGCGCGGCAGCGTAGAGGAAACCTCGTGGTCTTATGCCTTTTGTGTATGTACTCATGGTATTGGGAATGCCATGAACAAAATCACTAAGGGGTGTTTCACACGTCATGACTCTTGGTTATATGATCGAAGTTTGCCTACCGTCATCCTTGTGTAGTTACCAGCGATCGTGTGGCTTCTTTAAGGATCCCGATTGCAACCTGCTGTTGCATGCTATAAGAGGCTTAATGTGAACTCAGTGCCATTTTCTTCAATCGTGCAACTAGTTGCAAGCAGCGAACGCTTGTCCTATTCCTAACGATTCATCCACTATTCCACTGTCCATGGTCGTTTGACCTGGACCTTTCCCAGCTTTGTTTAACGCACTCAGAAGTTCCATGCACTTTACTCCTAGCGAGCTTTTGAATGCCACCGAGTGGGCTGTAGCCCATCTCGTGCCTTTTTCTCTCTCTCCTCTTGGTTGCTGCCGTTGGTCACAGACGGAGCCAAAACTAACTACTTATCATATTTCTAGACATTATTGAAAACGTACGGATTGTTTCCAAGCACTACTGCGTTCTTTAGTTTGACGCGTGTCACGACTACGTTTTGACTGCCTTTTAGGAAGGACGGTTTAAGTTTTTAGTTGACGACAGTCCAGCACATACTCACTTGTCCACTGCAATATGTGCACGCACCTGTGGTACACAGCTGTTTATTTATATCGGTAACCACTGACAGACATCATCACTGTGAAACGAATGGTTAATAAACCATTCCCTTGAACGTGGTGCGTTGTTGGATGGGCACAGGTTTTCAGTAAGTATTCACCTTCCTGGGATGTGCATCCTGAGTCTGTTGTCGTCAGTGTGGCGTGTTTGAAGTGTGCAAAATAATCCACAGACACGAAGTAAATTAATAATCCACTCCGGAATTGTCTAGGACATTTTCAGTGCAACAAGTATGTACTTATGTTTGTTTATGTGTGTGGTTGTTTCCTGTCGAGTGTTTGTCTGCGTACTTGTATGTTCGTTCTATCAACGGATCAGCTTTTAGTGTTCAAGTGTTCTCTAATGGCATGCTGCAAGTCGCAAGCCGCCTTTTTTCGTCACACAGTGATGTGACGAATAAGGGAATTTACACCTCGATGAAAACACAACAGCAAAAATCCACATGTGTTTAGATCTATCATTTCACATAATATTTGACTCGGCATAAATACACGCGATGTTCTCATCACGCGTGGAGGGGATGATGTGCTTCAGCTACGAAGGAACACTCTTGTTACTTGGCCTATTCATAAGAACTATAGGATGTAAAAATCAGGAAAAGAAATTCTGAGTGTTAGTCTAAAAAAGAATGTCTGTCACGCGTTCAGTCTCTTTACATTAATCTATTTGACCAAACTGGTGATACCGGTAGGCCGTTAAAATTATTTGAATTCAACTGACGAGCAGATTATTACATACGTGTCAGTCTAACATCACTCGAAAATGAACTCAGCAATCGCATTCCTACAGGCATTCCAGTCAGCCTCCTTTGGTGAAAAATCAAATGACTCAAGTATCATATGTGCTGAAGTTTGCCAGTAGTACACATTCTCGCCATGGCGTGGATTACAACTCCGGTCACGCCTTCATGAAGCAACAGTGTTAACCACTATACTAGGGACCACACACTACGCACAACCGAATAGTTATATGGAGACGCTTAGCATCATTCGTCTGCGAGTAGTGTTTAAATTCTCCATGGTAGTGGTTAACACATTTGTCTTAAGAAAGCGTGGTTGGAGTTCCGACCTCTGCCATGGCAAAGGTATGCACTACTGACAGGCTCTCACAAAGGCGAAATTTGAGTGTAGTGCTTCTTTTCGTCAGGAGCTGACTAGACTGTCTATGGAAGTTTGACGGTTACCATCACTTGTGAGTTACACTCAACTTATATCAATCAACCATCCTACTGCTCACCAGTGATTACTTATATATTTGGCTTAGATTTTCTGCCTGGCGAATTTGCACGCCAAAAGCGTATTAACCAAACGACCAGGTAGTTTATTCAGGAAGAATGAACTCACGAAGATGTCACTGACTTCATACTTCTTTCGACAAAATGTGGCATCACTTGGTCGGATATCCCGGTAGTTAAGCGTCAGACTCACAACGGAACAGTTGTGGATTTCCATTCTCATTCAAGCAATTAGAAAGGCCACATGTGACTTAGAAATACGCGGTTAAATTCCATGGGAGAGTGAACCAAAGACATGGAAGACAACATTGCCGTTTCTAGGTGAGCATCGAATAATTTGCATAATTCACCCAGAACTATCGCGCTTGAGAAAAGTTGTCGGAGTATTGGTGATTACAAGCCGTCAGCTTCTCAAGCGACTCAGTTTCTCCATTAACACAACGGTAGCGGAAAGTCAAATAGCAACGCACAACTGTACACATGCTTTGAGACTGTGCCACTAGCGAATCAGTAGGACTCAGACAATATTCTACAAGAATTGTGATTTCCTTCCATTAACAAATGAATACGGAGGTGGAGAACCAACGAGAGATAGTGTATTGAGTGAGGTGTTGATTAGTGAAATGTGAAATTACAATGCAGTCATCATGTGTGCTGCAGTTTAGAATGAAACCACATGCGTCCGTAGCCAGAGAATATTGTCGATTGCGACTGCTCAAATGAACCTAGTATGGGTTGGAACAACTTAACGGAGGCAGCTGGTATAATTTTATATCTGTGAAACTAAAGTTTTGATCTTTGATTGCCGTTGAACAGGTTAATCCATCTGGACATGTGGTTTCACACTGTTTGGAAAGACCGAATGAGACCTTGCATTGGAATTAGTGAGAACAACGAACAGCGAGTGTTACGAGTAGATTCGGACGAAACAGTTACCATAAATTCGACGTATTCTGAAAAACTCGAAGAGGATTGGTGTATAATTCTCAGGATTGATTCAGTGAAAGTAATCAGATTCTTTCTGTAACTTAGTCGTTATAGCTCGTCATGGACAAAAGCGCACGTTAGTTGGACACACCAGTAACAGTTTAATTGCCCCTGCGAGGGAAATAAACTTTTGTTGATGAGCGTGATTTACACCGTTATTATTAACGAGATATTTTGAAGAAGAAGGTACGTTTCCTCTAACACAGTTGACATAAGTGTTCACAAGTCGCATACGGACCATCGGTATCATTTTGATTAAGTCCACTGGTCACAGTTTAAGTACCCAAAACAACTTTTCTCTGATCAGCCTTCGATAGACTTGCCGTTGTCAAGTAATCCGTTTTAACAACATAAACAACCAAATTAATACCTCACGTGACGCTAAAGTGAGCCTAGTTTTTCATAGAAATAAAACTTTGATCTGCCGTCCTGATTACATTCTTTTAGAAAGTCAGTCAGTTGGTGGACTGTCAAACGATAAAAATGAATGAAGACATAGAGCCCAATGGCTTAATTTGTCAGTAACTTGGGGCACGAATGGAAAGGTTTGGGCAATAGTATAGTGCAGTCCCAAGTCTACAGAGTGTTTGAACAGTGGGCCATATTAAGTTATAACAAAACAGATATAACACGTCGTATTAATCATGTTGTGAATGAAGGCGTATAGGGCGACCAGATAATTTCCTGGCAGCTGGTACTTATTTTTAACATAGGATTTATCCGGATCAGAAGTTCAAATTCTTGTGTGCTAACCAGTTTACGCGTATTACCTATGTGACTAGGATTCCAGAGTCTTTGTCCAATTACGGTAACATTTTGTTTCGGCTTATGAAAATAAAGCATTGTAAGGAGCTTTTCGAGGGGTACCTTCTCCTTCACTCACATAACAGTCCCCTAATATAACACATCTTTGGCATAATCAGGGATTATATTGCGCGATATATTCAACGGGATCACCCCCATATTACTGGTGTTTTCACCAAGTTAACATTTTGTCGTTTTAGTTTCGATGTTTAAAACTCTTCATTCCGCACTACTAATTAAATCGATTTATCATTGCCTGTGTGGTTCCCACTGACTATTCTCAGTTGTACTTCTCCCCAAAAGGTCGTTAATATAGAACTTGCTGCGTTTTATTATATCCTTGTATCATTTATCAGGTGATAAATGGATTCCTTGTTTCTTCATTTCACAATAGACCAAAAGTTTGCGTAAAGATTTGTTTCATAAGATTTATTACTCAGACCTTAATAAATATATTTCTATATATTCAACTAAATTACGGTACCCGCAGTTGTCTGCACATGTCTGGTTTTGCTCTTTCTCTACGCCTTACGCATGTCGATTTTCGTGCAACTCCGTCTTTTTCATTCTTATATTAATCTCCAACCTAATTCAGTTCATCAGCCTTTCCATAGTGTTTTGTGATAATTGTTACTAACTTTCCCCGTGAGTAGTTTTTCATAAATTTAGCAAACAAAGCGGTTATCGACTTCATAAACAATGTATTGTTTCTAAAACTTGCGGTAGCCGTGTAGTCCTTTCTTGAATGTACAAGTGTGAGTAGAAGACTGCGTATGAACAAAAGTGAAAGCGAAGTTCACATGAGTGTATCATTATACACGACTGGTTATAGTGGTAGTGGTGAGTGTAAAGGAAGAAATAAGTGGAGAATTTTGAGTATTTTCATGAAAAATTGGACAATCTTGTCTTACTTTTTATGTAAAATCACTTTGATTAGTGATAAGTATTTGCGTGAATGTTAAGATGTTGACAGCAAGACTTTTCTCTAACTGGAAAGAAAGAGACACCGTGTACGTAAGCAAGCAAAGAAAATGCAGTTGGTTGTTTGTTTACTATAACGGAGTTATCTGTACGGTTAAGTAAAATCCCGCTGAGTTTAAATGCAAGAACGAAAGGGTGTATTTCACCTTTCATTCACTTATCACTGGTGATTTAGGATAATTCACTCAGTAACGCGTACTCTACGATTACAATAACGATTATTCAGACGGTCAAGTTAACGGGGCTATTTTCCAAGCACAAAAACTGTGGTCGAAAATACCGAAATTAATACGGTGCTGTTGGCAAATTTACAAGATAAATACCCTTTTGCTTTGGATGTGAATTAACTGGATACACAAATTATCCAGTGGAGGAGTTCAAAATGGCGCAACTAAGCACGCATACACAAACAGCCAACAGTTAACGGGAAATGTGCTGATTAAAACAGTCGGGCACAGATGAAGATGAGAACATGTCAGACAATACCTAGAAGAACGTTGCAACCGATAAACATTGATAGATGTGAAAAGGAAGAAAGTAAACAGATTATGTGCAGTTATGGTACGAAATTTGTCAAGATTGTTTATTGCACACAGCAAAGAAAAATAAAGGCACACTTAGGGTCGGCTTTCTACAAACAAACTGAACGTACCTCAAGGGATTTATCGCTCCGCATTATACCAAACATAAGGCAGCAAACCTACCAAATGAACTTCAACAAATCCACATTTTGGTATAAATTTTGAGTGCAAACGTAGACAAACAGATTAGCATTAACACGCTTCTACATTTCGCACTAAACGTGAGTTGGCGCTCAATCCAAAATTGACCCTAATAATGTCCCCATAGCGTTTTGGGTACAAAATTGATCAAATCACTCGCTCAAATTGAATGTAACACCTCAACATTTATTCAAGCATCACTGTTATTCTATCCACTTCATTTATCATGCTTTCAACAGTAAGTTCCTCGTTTGAGAAAGCAAATGAAACATATATCAACAACTATCCCATATCAAGCAATCATCTAGTGAATGGAGTACGCATGCCCATTCTAGTTACCATGGCTTAACTGCGGGATGTACACCCATTCTGGGGAGATGGCAAGTTTTGTTTTGAGCACTCGAAGAGCAAACAAAATCCACACTGACCGTCTGCTCTTTGCATTTAGGTTTGTGTGCTGTGATACACAAATACCAATGGTTAGTACAACTGAGTAAATGCGGTGGTGATTTTATGACTGAAGTTGCGTGAAGATGAATCGCCCATTTTCTCACTAAAACAAACGGAGCTAATCAGCGTTAATCCGACAAGCATTCTATAAAATGATCACGGTTAACACAATTCCATTCTAACTACTTTCATTCAGTCCTGAATATTCGTTCGAGTAGCTCGAGATGAAAGCAACCGGCGAATTTTATAGACGATTTTCTGTGCATGTCAATCACACAAACAGATGCAGAAGTTTTTTTCCGCGGAACTGCTGTCAGAATGGTTACACTAATCAGACACGTACTGTGTAGTGTTCATCTCCTAAACATTCAACTTATTGGAAAATAACTAGTGATTGGATTTGACGTTGACTACTTTTATCCTTGCAGTCATTTTGCCACTCGTCCGCAAAAATTTGCTCTTCAAATTTTGTCTTTCATTTATGAGCAATGCTCCATTGGAATCTCGCATTTTAAATGGTCTCGTATGTTCCACCTCTGATCAAAGGAGTCAGTCTTGTACAACTCCAGCTGCGACAGGAGGACTGGGCTATTTGGTTAGCAGTCGGCTAAGAAGGAGTATCCTACATGGAACACATAAATGACGTGTAACAAGCCTGCTAACGCGGTCATTTCAAAGAAAATCAATCGGGTGTACTGCGAGTAAAACTAAATAAGTGATATTCTGCTATGTTGGTTCAACCGTTGTCCAAACAGAATCGTCTATTGTCTGCTCAGTTTTTCATTGGGACATATAATACGTGTTTGGCTGGGGGAAAACATTTGCCTTTGAGATGAAATGCACCCGTACCTACTAACTGTTTAACAATTCGCCTGCAGAAATCAGACACTTTGTACTGAACAATCTGTTTGTTTCAAGATGATGGAATGTTTCAAAAGTGGATTACCAGGTTTCCTGTAACGTTATGGTTAGAACCTACCCACTAAGAAACAGGCCTACATAAACCAACTCTATCTGACATTACCAGCTTTTAATACTAATGACCTAACTACGGTGGTCTACTATAGGTAGTTTACGTCGTCAGGGACGTGAACGTTAGATTGAAAAGTTGTGGGCGAACACATTCGGAACAAATCAATTCAAGAGTGCATTTTTATGTATTAAGTTTACTTACATTCGGCAAACTTAATAAATGAAAGCAATCCTTTCATGAGGATCTTGAGAAAATAGAAGTGTAATGTTTAAGGCTAATTTAAAAAGTGTCACGCTTTTACGTGCACATTCGCTAGCTGATTAATAAAGGAAGAAATTCACTACATTTCTGTCTGTGTTAATGTTCGCAAAAGAACAATTCTCCTGGATTCAAATTTCAGCATCGTGTTGATTATATCGTCCAATCGAATGGTTCCTGAAATAGAGAATGACTGCCGCCTGCCAGGCTTTTTGTGATGATTCCAGAAATAAGGAAACGAAGTAGCTAACTTAGCTCAACCTCAGAGCTAGCCGAATTAGGCAAAGCAGATGATTTACCTTTCGAGCTCAATTGTACAGCTTATTTTCTGCAAGGTAATAAAACTACAGTAATGATAAATAGGTTTAGTGACAACCACCACACTTTTCTCAGTAAGTTGCAGGTGTCGTCCCATGGAATGTAGCGGTGGCAGTGTTGAAATATGTGCTTATAGTGATGCTGCATCCTGCCCGACATTGAGAGAATTTCAGTGGAAGTTTGTGCATAATCATCGCAAGAACTGGAAAGATTGTCAGAGAAAAGTATAGCAAATGCTAATGTTCTCAAATACCAGTGGACCTTGGAGTGAGGTGACGGGGATTAGAAAATGCATTAAAAACAGCCCGTAAATAGTGAGTACAGTTATGCACAGAAACAAGCAATGCAGACTGATCGGTACAACGCTGCGCAAACTAACTCTCAAGTAGTTGAATGTTAACTGTTTAGGACTGGATTTTTTTCTAGATGTCCAGTATTTATCTAACAGTTGCTGAAAAGAATTACTACTAGAAGTTGAAGATAAAACATCTGTACGGTTTGGTGTTTCATAAACAGTTTGCCAAAACTTGGTTACTTGAATTGCATTTCAATGGAATCGTGTCAGAAATGTCAGAATAGGTTATACTCAATAAAATATCACCATCAGACTTGCAAAACAGTTTTTTGGTGAGGAAACACTTATGTCAGCTGAGACTATAAAACGCGACAAGATAGAAGCCAGGGATTTACCGGATTTGGTTGTCATTCGGATGGACAGCATCAATCACGCGTGCGCATTGCGATATTCTGATAAACTGCTCACCCACTTGAGTCATTTATCTCTATTGCATTTCGTAGCACTGTACGAAGCACTTTAACATGGACCACTTTATCTACGGTGAATGCGACTTGAGGCGTTATCGCTGTCAGTAAGGACGGCTCATTCAAAAAGATTGTCCAGAATGAGGCACTTTATTCTCTGGAAACCTGCATTTTTTGAATAACGCTCTGTGCAAACTGGACAAGCTATCATACCGAACAGCGACCAGTATGACAATGCGCCGTTTTTTGAAAACAACTATCAATATTGTGACCATTTTTACACTTTACTGATGAACCATATGTGGCATGTAAATACTACTGGATACCATTAGCTACAATTGACTACATGTTGCTGATATACGCTTGTCAGCTCCATGTACAGCGCTATACGAGACCCATTTGTAAAGATGTGCAGTAACTATTTGGTCCCCATGATCAACGATCCTTTCATCTATTACGTCCGGTTAACACATGTCTATGAATAATGACTTCATGCGTCGTTCGCTAAAGTATGTGATCTAGAGTATCCCATTACACATTACCGAAGTTTTACCGTAATGAAGTAGTAATCTACGAAGTATACAAATCTGCCATTACTGTAAAAGATGAGTTATTTTATTGACTAGTCCACATTGTTGTTGTGCGAAGTTGAAAAAAAGATAGTGCTACCACAAAACCCACGAAGTCACAGGAGATAGTGAAAATGTTAGCCGTGGTTTTGTTTGCACGGAAGCCTTCTCCTTCGGCATGACGACAGCACAAGTTGAAAGGAGTCTCAGAGATTGCTCCTCACTCCACGTGATTCATTTACTTCAGTTCCATGAGTGCAAATTGGTTCCAGCATGATAAATTTGTCCAGCTCACGTTGCGCGAGACTGCTATCCGCCATAATGAACCGGGAACAGTGTGGTTTAACATAATCCAACAGCACCAGATTCAGTCAAATAGACAAACCAACCACCTACACACACACCCGGATTGAATTAATCATCCCGACGCCCACATGTCGGACGTGTCTTCGGTGAAATAAAAGTATCGATTCTGAACCACCATCAGAAAAATGTACACTTACAGTCTGTACAGTGCTGAAGAAGTCAGTTTACACACAAACGTGGTTTTTGTAAGGAGTTTTTTAAGCTTATTAACCACCCTCTCCAGTTCGATCAGTGTTAACATATATCAACACGTTATCGTAGTTCCTAATTACTTAACCATATCCCGTGCGATGCGAAGCGGGTTTCCTGGGAACAAGGCATCTCGATTTGAACATTTTCGAACGTGCTACTCATGGCAATCTTGATAAGGCAACAAGTTGTCTTCATGACCAATAAATTCGCTAAGTAATTTGTTGGCAGGAAGTGGAAAGACAGGGCCGAATAACGAAGTCAAACGACTGAGAAACGCCAAGTGACCTTCACTGTTTTCACAGCCTGACTACAACACGCCAAAGTCCACATCTGGTGCGACGAACCTAACGACACACGTCAGATTCCATGAGTAATTTGTTAATTTCGGTCATCCGTTTGATAAGTTCTAAATCTGTTTAGTCCATTAATGTAGCCGCTCTTATCCATTGCTTAGTAAGAGACTATCATGATGACACAATCCGTTAGAGAAACACCTTAGTTACTCTGTCCATTGACACTCAGCTATCCATTCCTCGTCCCGCTCCAGCGTTGCCTTCCAGTCGGTGAGATGGTTACGGGAACGTGTGTGAACAGTCAGGTGTTATCGATCGTGTGCCGTGATGGTTAGAACACCGGTACGATGTGGTCGAGTGACGCGGCTGGAAATATGCGTCCACCGCTGTGCCAGCCAGTCTGGTTACATCGGTGGGTTGTACCCGCTCACACATTCGACATGCTCTGGAGGTTTTCTCGTTGGTTATGCTGTGATATCTGGACACCAGATTTTATTGTCTGGTCCATAATTCGAGGACGAAATGCATTTAAATCCCTTGGATCCCCTCTGAGCTTTCACCACAGGCCTCATACTTAAAAACGAGTTCAATACTCCGTTTGGCTTTCGGATTACTGGCGCGTCGTTCTATTGCTTGCGTTCCAGGAGTGCAATCCTGATGGAGCATGATAAATTCGTCCAGACCAAGTTGTACGAGGCTGTTGTCTGGTACCTATTCAAGGGTCCTTTCTCAAGCGCTGAGACGTTTATGTGGAGAAGCAGGTGTAATCGATCGTGGTTAAAAGGCTGGGATGAGGGGACCGTGCAACTTTACTGGAAATGCACGTACACCCCATCTCTACCCACAGCCAAATAATCTGGCTGCGTTTTCAGCGGTGTTGTGCTCGTCTGCTCATCCGACTGGATCGGCAGGCCTGTTCGTCGGTCTGGACTCTGTTGGGAGTGTAGAAATCTCACATATTCAGACGTGTCACACTTCCGGTCCAGGAGTGCTAATCAGGGTAGGGTGCTTTTGATCGGCTCTCCGAAATTTTTCGTCACGTTCATACTTCTGAGACGTACAACTTGTGTACCTTCCATGTGTCACTTGGTGAACGACTACTGCCATAAAGCTGACAGGAATGGAGCAGTTGGGTTGACTACACTCAGTCATATCTAGCTGGGTGTACTAGAGACAGAGCTTGTCGTTGTGAACGGAAAACATTTTATGATAAATGATATTATTATGCAAATCATTTGACGGACGTGGCCTGCATTCCTAATCGCACTGCTTGCATTCAGATGAGAAAAACTGCAAACAGTAATAGAACTTGGAAAGAACAGGTTTTTGGTGCAATGAATTCATGTGTGAAGCAACTGTGACTGTCGAATTTGCAACGCATCATTAGTGGGAGTAGATGTATGGTGTGATGTTCGAAAATATTTTGTTCTCATTGGTCAAAAACGTGGATATACAATTGAAAAATAAAGACAACCAGTGAATGAACACGCATACAATCAAATGAAATACGAAGATATCACGATCAGTGCAACCAGACAGGTTCCTTCGATCATCTTTGTACACGCAAGGTCAGCTGGTAAGTTCTGATACACACTGTCTCAACAAATAACGATTATGTTGGATGCTGTTTGTGCTACAGCACCCCAACAAGTTAACTTGATGACCTATTGTATTGATGTCGCTGGCAAAGGAAGAGGTGGGATGTCGCGCAGATAGTTCCCCAGTTTCCGCGTTTATTTCGATCATTTCTGAAAGCGTTCTGATAGCCGAAAGGTTACGCAGCTGTTTGTTTGGCCGAGTTAAACATCAGCGGAACAAAAAGTTAACCTGTAAACATCGTAGGTGGGAGAACAGTTAAAGGAATTTCGTATGTGACTAAGGTGAACTGGAGAACTAAGTACAGCTGAGCAATCGCTTACGCATGAGCTAGGGTAGACTTCAGATTGTTTCGAAGCTTGTTCACCAGATGATCATTTCTGAATGAGAAGAAAAATTTGTTTGAGCCGTTTATGTTGACTTGTTTCAGTTATCTGTTATCCTTTGTATCAAACTGTGTTTCTCCGAGTGCTTATTCATTTCGTGTGATCATTTGTACCATCTGCATTCGATCAACCATGCAAGTACACCTGACTGTATGAAAACACTGTGCGAACAACAGTTGGAAATCTTGAAATAGTGAACGGCTTATTTTGATTTTCGACAAACTGAACGGTATAACTTACTTCACTCACGCTTGCAAATGACCAGGTTAAAAAAATTGTAACCAATCAACTCAAATCCAGTCAGCAGTACGATTTATGCACTTCCAGAGGTGAATTTTCAACGTTTACGGACCCACAACTTTGGTAAATGGAATGCAATTGACTAAGTATGTTCAAATCCTGAAATAATAGCAATATTTTTAAAGGACATGGGAACTTCAGTCAGCGATTACAGTCGGTATCAATTGGGATAAAATTTATTAGTTCAGCATTGGGGTTAGTTCATAAACAGGAGGGCTTTGTTTTTGCAAAGGTCGATTAACCTGGGGTTTAATGAAAGGATGTTCGTGAACGTTTTCCCGATGTATAATGAACAGTGTAGGAATGAAGTTGTACAGAACCGATCAACGGGAGTAGTCTGTGACAAGTAAGATCTTTGCTGCACAGTTTTTTTCCAAGTCTTAGATTACCTGAAACAATAAAATCTACGAATTGTTTATGAAAACACTTCAGTAACAGAAGCTTCAAGGGATAGCAAAATGTAACGCTTTCTTTAACAATAAACAGGGGGAGAAGAATTGTGGGCAATATATCCTGTAACGTGTATGCAGACCCCGATAAATTGACTGACAAAGTGGTGTACAACAGAAGGAGTTAAAACGTCGGACTTATTATGAAATCGACTGGATGTGTTGCAGATACTAATAACGTGATGTGATTATGTCATTTGGCTGCTCAAGGCAACTTCCAGATATTTAGCAGAGATAAGTCGAAGTAAGATATCCGTATTGACGTAAGGGGATGCATGTATTGGAACCCCCCTCATGTTGTTCCTTATTCAAAAACAGAATCAGAACATGGATGTATTTGATGAACGTGATGACCAACGGTAAGGCTTGACCGCCGAAATGAGTAGGTTAGCTCAGACTAATAGGATAATCACGTGGGAGTCCGTAAGTAGATATCTGAACTCCAGCTTCGTTGAGAAGTCGAAGTAACGTCTCTCTGTCATTGCGTCCAAACATGTCGCTCATTTCCATAGAACACATGCCGACGGCTCTTGTTTTATCATCAAGCGATGAACTCAACAAGCAAGATCATCAAGAGTTGGGTGTTAGTAACGATGAGCAAATTGAATGAAACCTGCCGTATTCTTCAGAATTTCTAGTACGGCGTGAGTCAGTTATGCAAAAACTCTCACTGTCGCGTACGTTCAGAATGTCGGGGGAACCTAAACCTCGTGAGAATACATGAACTTGAAGGTTGGTTTGATTGGAGTATGGTTAGTGGGTGGAACCTAAGAGAAACATGTCACTACTGACGGAAATCAATATAAAATCAACACACCTTTGTGTGGGTTAGCGTTCGCAGTATAATCGGAAAGATTCTGAAATATTGCCAGTGGGTTTATACACATTGATTGATCATGGTTTAGAAAACACTTTTTGGTACTTGTAATAGATTTAATGACGAATAGACGGTAAACCTAATCTTTTACATAAATGTTATTGGAACGCACCACGCTTTTATTAGTCCTTCATTTCTCCCTCATCGCATGAAGGTGTTATAGTGGCTTCAAACTCACTGAAAATGGAAACGCCATGGGTATACCTAAAGTTATTAGTTATATTTGTGTCTACCTGCCACTTCATTGAAAGGGTTAATTGCCTATTGTTGCTATTCTTCGGTGTTTATACTTGTCTAAGTGGTTTTGTAGAACAAAACACAAGGTTCGCAAGTCATCTAGCCTACCAAAGCACATTGGAAAACACTCCCAGCTAACTGATTAGGAACCACACAAGACAACACTGAGGGGAATAAGAACAGTGGGGAAGAAGTTAGAGCCGAAGATCTTAAGCAATCCATATCATCCAAACAGGCGGAATCTGACAGAGGTGCACAAACAATTTCAGTTGAATATCCCTCACAACTGTTGCTTAGCTATCGGGTTTTTAAACGAGAGACTGCGATTATAAAAATAATTTACTTTACGGAAAGCTCTATCGGTATAAAATTTCAACTGTACCCATTATCATATATCCTTCACATAATGTATTAATCGTTCCGTCATTCCTTTAGCACGTGTATGTGGTCATGAAAAGATTTATGGTTTATCAGTTCTCCTCTCAGCATTTCTTTCGACTGTTCTCAGTAGGTGGTGTTTCTGTTCCATCTCCTGTATCCACTTCACATATCGTGCAACAACTAAACCAGGTTTAATTAATCTACCCTCTATGTAGTTGCAAGAAAAAGCTTCACAAACGTTGCACGTTAGGATAAGCTGGAATGAACAAATTGGTTTTACTCCTTCTATGATTGGAATCCGAATGTGTAGCGATCGATAGTGACATTTAGCTGAATGCTGAAAACCCACCTACCCTCAATACATTGACCAGTGAAGCGGTGTATCCAATCGCGTACATCACAGCCCACCTGTTGTTACAACAGTCTAACTATAATGTTCCCAAGCGTGAGTAAACTGAACAATTTAGTGGGCGCAGCGGGTGATTGGGTGTCATTCGGTGGGTAGCCTGGAGCTAAGTTTAACATATTCACTAAGTCCTGGTACTTTTCCTAAAAGTGCATTCAAAAAGCCTTCACAAACAGCAGTATGTTGACCAAGTTCATCCGAAACCGACCATCACGAATTTTCACTGACAAGCAGGTATAAGGGAAAATACAAGCAAAGATCTCTCTCACTTCTGTAACAACCCATAAACCTATAAACTATACGCAGTTCTACACCCCTCTCTGATTTACTTCGTTCTTTGCTCGCTGTTGATCATATTTCGGACATTACTAAGTACATATTGTGCGTTCGGCAGACCTTTCTGTTACACTAGGATCTTGAACTACTGAAAACCATTAAACCATAGTAGAATATCCGGCGCAAATCGATGCGTTTCCCTGAGATTTGTCGGAAGGTTTCGCGTGGAAAAATTGTAGTTGACACTTCAATAAATCGCACCAAGTTGCTCCGATCCAACATCAACATAGCCTGAGGCTGCGAGGGACATTCTGAACATCTCTTGTGAATGCATGGTTTGTCTGATAATTTATTTCCTGCTGAATTTGGCTAGCGGCCAGTGTCGAACTGTCAGTAGAACGAAACATCTCTAGCGGTACGTGGTAGATTGGTGTATTTAGTAAGTTACTGACTGGTTGCAGTGTGATTCGTTTGTAGTAGAATGTCATAAATTAGTTACTTAAGCTCACAACGCATTAAGTCGTTAGTCACCAGCGCACATTAACATGGCCTAATATACAAAAAGACCCGTTGATCTTAGGGACCAGTTATTTATTGCGCAATATGTAAAACTGTCAAGAATAACGCTATTTTCGGCACCGACAATCGTATATCAAGAACATTTAAACATTTCTAGCTAATGGTATTCAGTAACGTGTTCATGCCACATATGGGTTATTTGTAAAGTTCAAAATAATCCCAATATCGGTAACTGCTTTCCTCAAACGACACATTGTCATCTTAGTTGCAGTCCATCAGTGTGATCTGGTCCCGACGTGATATTTAGTTCAGTGCAATTTGGACACACCAGTTTTCAAGGCAATGCGATTTTCATGGGAACAAACAATTTAATCTGGACAAGACATTTGAACAAGATGTCCACATCGATCCTATTAACGCAACTGCCATTTCTCGTGGATAGGCCGGTCAACTAAGACATGTTGACAGGAAGTGGAACGACATGCCTCAACAACAAGGCCACAAACGGTGGAATGTCGGGTTATATAACTTTGTGAAAACACGGTTATAAAAGGTTACGCTGGAGAACACAAACACAGCAGGGGAAAATTAACAGTTTTGGTCAGTCGTTCAGAAATTTATAAATCTGTTTAGCTCATCAATGTAACTATTCTTGCCGACAGTTTGGTGAAAAACTATCATGATGACACAATCCGTTAGGGAAATACCGTATGCTTACTCCGTCCACTGGCACGTGACGATCCATGCCCCGTCCCAGTCCAGCGTCGCCTCTTATTCTCTCAGACGTGTGTGGGACGTGTGTGAACAGTCAGGTGTTATCGATCGTGTGCCGTGATGGTTAGAACACTAGTAGGATGTGGTCGAGTGACGTGGCCGGGAATGTGCGTCCACCGTTGTGCCAGCCAGTCTGGCTGTGGTTACAGCTCTGTGTTGCTCCTGTGCATTCATTTCACTCGGTTAGGTGAAGTGTTCTTTGGGTAAGCCTTTCTGTTCGAACTTCGGATTTTGTGGTCGGGTCATTATGACGGGAACAACTACGTTTCTCGTATACTCAAGGAATGGACACTGATCTCGATGGCAATGTCCAATGTCGATGTAAGTAATTCGTTGCACATTGCCTAAGTGTATCCATGCCTTGCTGACTGTTACAACATCAATTTTTATACTATGGCCTGACTGTGGTATCAGATCCGAGTGTGAGTGTTGCATCATCACAACGCCAGTGCCTTTCGTTTGCCTAGGTCATCGAGTGGGTGCTCATATGAGTACAGATCGCTGGGACATGTCACGTGAGCAGAGGGTGACGACAGAATGGTAAGACGAGGTTTCGTTCGAGATGGATTACCCCATCCAAATAAGATAAACAGGCGCGGCCGACATACTATGTCACATGGTTGGGCCTGATCACACTTGGAGTACACCCTATTTGACTCACACGATAAATTTTCACCACTGCAGTGGTCCTTCCCATGAGCACTAATGCCCGCTTGGACTTGTCCTAATGAAATCAAAGCCTATCGGAAATGAGGAACTTTATTCAAAATTGGGCCAACATGGATAAAGTAAAAACAATGTTTAACTGAAAGAACCGATAAGTTTGAAAAACCGAATAATGTGTATACATACATTGCACAAACGAGGATAACTAATTCAAACCTGTAAGTACTGGCTTTAGCCGAACTGCTTCTGTCGATTTTTCGAGTGCAGCTGACTCTGAAGTTGTCAAATGATCAACGTTTGTCCTGCTCTTGGTGAATCTCATCAAACCACTAATGAGGCTGCACATTTTTAGGTGTCACATGGCATTCCTTAATTGTATATTTTCGTTATTAAGAGCTAGAGTTCCATTTCAGCTGGACACTTTCTGTTGTGATTGCATGCTGAGGATAAATAAACAGTCTAATAGTGGTAAGCAGATACTGCCTCCAGAGTACGATAATGAAGCAACAGTACTCTGCAAAACGCATGTCAAGTCCTCACTTTCGCCGTAAGGTACACACGTGTATACATGTTAACCTAGTTCACGGTGATTTGACTAAAACCCTTTCGTGTCGTACGACATCACTAGTTTGGATCAAACCCGACTGATCAGTATTTCTTCTCAAGAGACACATCTTTTAAGTACGAAGCCGTTTATTTTCCAAATGGAGATCTGTATCGTAATAACAAATTATAACGGTGAAATATAAGACAACATACGTTTCATAAAACATACATTTAATCTGAGATTGGTATTTTAGTATGAAGATCGAGTACGCGGTGAATTTGCGACCATATTTTAAGGGACAATGTTAACAACAAAACGCATGATGTCCCTTTTGGGTAAAGAATAACGATTGCGACTTCTCAGTAGTACGATATCCGGAGAGATGGCTAACCACTGGTACAAAATCTTAATATCATTATGTAAAAGGGTATGTCATACTGGCATATGTAACCAACAAAGTTTCACACTTCTGTAATTTATTTTGAAGGGTGGGTTGTGGACATCTACCTTAATCAGTTCAGATTGTTGTCTGAATTTATACCTCTTCTTGTATTCAGTTTTCCACACCTTAGCCTGAACACAGAAACACAGTACACCAACATATCAAGCACCTGTTTTTACTCATATTGGAAGCTACATTGTGGAGTCTAAAAGAACCGCGGCCTTTGATCTAGAAGCAATTATCAGTTTAATGACAAGGAGTATGCTATCAGACTACTTGCACTTGATACAAAAGTCTGACAATAGTGGTATCCACCACGGAACAACAGTCTGATGGGGATCTGGAGTAGTTTACCTAGAGAGGTCAAAACGATGAACAAAACTTTCGAAAAGGTAAGCAAACGATTTTGATAAAACAGCAAGTAACGTAACTTGTCGTTCGTTACATCCACTACATTACCAAGATAGGTTCTGTACACTAGCTACAGAGTAGTAGTCCACGGAGATGGCGTCAGCAGCAGTGGGTCATTTGGGTCCAGGCTAGATTCAATACAAAAATGAGCGTGTGCATTGCACCGTTGTCATTTGATCTGATTTACTCAAGCAAAGAAACGGCAGACCGGATTCGAATAACATACACTTCAAAAGAACGTACGACAATTACGTCACCAAAACGATGCCGCAGATACGAATCAAGGCAACCGCGTAACCATATAAATTAGTACAAAATAACAAATACGTACAACGAACACTATACCACAGGAAAGAGTGGTCTCTAATTGAATAGTTACTCTCGGTAGTAGCCTTTTAATCGTAAAACCTAGTCAGTCACCATTTTTTCAGACATCACTCATACAAAGTAAGAGGATGCTGAACTCCTCTGAGAAATTAAATCTGTTTGCTCACAAGTGCAGCATGAAATGATGTTCAGTTTCAAATTGGTAGCGTGCAATTCAGAAGTCGTTTTATGCTCCACATGAGTAGCACGAGATTAGTCGCAACAGTTACTCTTCTTTAGGAATGACACTTACCAACTAACTGTGAGAAGAATATGTTACCTTAATATGTGCCCCTTTACCGTTGGGCACATGAGTGTTGCACACCAAATCATTCTGTTACGATCGTACTCGTGACACCCACCACCATAAGGAAAACACACTGACAGATTACAGCAGCTTATACCCAGGCTGTGAAATAACGAACCCATAGTAATACTAAGGTATAATTTTTATACAATATATTTACTATCTAAGCAGTCTGTTTTTGCGTAACAAACCGGTAACATAAAAAAAACTTACGAGAAACCAATTACAATGTCACAGCCATTCACTGTCGCGTGCTCGGTTACCAAAACGTGGAAACCAGAACAAATGTATACTGAGCGGTACTAAACGATCTTAGTCAATTGAGGAAATAACTTTTACATAAAGAAATAGCAATGTTACCAATGGTTGAGTTTTATGTTCTGATTGGCCCGCTCATTGTGATGTTCACAGGGCCTTGTTCTAAACAATTCGTCCATTTAAATCTGATACGCGTTCAAACAACTTGTTTTAATCACCACTTCTTACAGACAAATTCGGTGCAGCAGGTGATTGCTGCTTTGGCTGACTGATTACGATCGGACGCGATTTCGTCCACAGCAGTATGTGCGTGAGCAGTCGCAGCTGCCTTCGGTGCAGCGTCTACACGTCGTTCTAACAACGCTGAAACTAAATTGCTGTTCTACTGGGTGCACCCGTTTTGCAATGACCTTTCTTGTTCAGTCAGATAATGTGTTACCTGGAAGTAGTGTGGCAGACTTCATAAATTAGATGAGATCGAATTATGAAAAGTTTGGGATACTGGTGGATTCAAACCAGCGGAAGAAACATCATGCATAAACACAATAAGCACTGCAGCAGCTGAGCTACGAAGCGACACTGGGAGCTCGAAAATTTCACATTCGGATACAGTTATCTGCCACATCCACCTTGTCAAATAGATCCTACCAAGCTATTCAGCCGGCTGGTTGTCCACACGTAATTTATCAAACAGTTTACGCTGGAAGACATCAACGCCACTGATAGGCTTCGAAACTGTATAACATAGGTAGTGTGGCTGATTTCGTAGGTTAGGCGAGGTCCGGTAGATTAAAATCCCGGTTATTTCGTTGGTTTTGCCTATAGTCAATCTTTCGCAATGCCTTCCGAGCAAAATTCAGGTGTCAACTTTGCGATCCCCTTGTTAAAGTCCCAGCGGATTCCTCCATGGTTGGACGACCGGTACACTATAGAGTGGAGGAAGTATTTGATTTGGTCGCAGTAGCAGTGAGTGTGACAAAGGTTTAATGAGTGTACAAACGTAGCCAATTTCAAGGCATTGGCATCCTATGTTCTATGATCGTTCAACCCTTTTCCACAGTCTAGGATTCATTCGTGACCATCGGCAGAATCGTATCCAACAGTATACTCATAAATGTACGAATCCTGAAGGAAACAATAAAGGGGTACGGTTGGCGCATCAGGAGCTCAAGCTATTCATTTTGGTAACTGTTTTAAGCGCCTGGATAGCACTGTGAATAAACGTGCGTCGCCAGTGTCCCACCAAACCAACCAATTTTATCCCCACAGGAATAGTGAATAGAAAACACACCTAAATATTGTAAATAATTGATCACTGAAATTGCCTTAAACATCCAATCAGGACGTAATGGTCAGCTCACCACTGAAGCATAACTTCACACCCCATCAGGGTAGGGCGAAACCTGCATAATCTATGCGCAGCATGGTGGAAAAATGTTTGGCTTCAAGTACTCTGTTAACTGTGCGCACTATTCAGGACGTAAAGAACTTTGTTATGTAACTTGTGGCATTCTGAATAAAAGCGAAGTTGAAATAGAGTCTGATAACCAATAACAAAAACATTTTAACAGAAGCCTGTCAGTCGTAAACTTTCCAAACGGATCAGTCTGCTCAAACTTACACCCAACAGAAAAAAATGAACGCCTTCTAATGGAGCTGAACTTCAGAATTTGCAATTCTGGCTGCAATCTAGATGAGCCTGGTAATCTATGAACAGTCCTACGTACATTGTGACGATTAGTATGCAAATTCAATCCCAGTGACTTGTGCGTTTAGCCTATCAGTTACCTGGATTCTCCGTCCCTCCCAAGCTTTGTTATCTACGAAGTATGAATGTTCTTATTCCCAAATGGTGCACATTTTCTAAGCTCCTTCCGAATACTTCGTTTGGTATCCCTAATCTGTACATATATTGTGTGTTTGAATTCAACGGGTGCGAACGCAATTACGGCAAGCTCTGGTAGTCTGTTCAATATTGAACATATTCAGACAGAAAAATAATGTTCTGTACAATTCAGAAAACGCAGGTGATGCTACATTGTTAGCGAGTTATCATTAATGCGAGTAATTTCGCTGGGCACAAGTACTTTTTTCTAGAGATGTTAGGGTTTATGAGCCAAGTCTCATAGATATTGGAAAATTGAAGTGTACATTGAAAAGTGAGCGAAACTTGCAGTGCACTGTTGAAGTTAGAGTATTTGGGATAGAACGTCTGTACAAAGTAGTCAGCATGTTATCTGAGCTTCAACTTTCAACTGTTACAAAAAGATACCCTACAGTGGAGTGCCCAGGTGGGAGCTCATAATTACACTGCAAGCTTATTTTGGAACAACCGCCTCAGACTCGATGGGATTGTTTCCTTCGCGTAACAAATGAGATCCGCGGGATTATTGCATTTGCCGTGGTCAAAGACCCCACCCGTGGTCTGCGTACTTATCCAACTTTAGACCAATAAATCTGTGGCCTAATGGGGGTTGGCGCTCCAAACCTCTCCATATCAACACTGGTGATTCACCATTTGAGTGGCTAACTAACAAATACTTCGAACTATTGCAACGCTTTACGTCTGACATTCTTCCAAACTTCATCGTGTAGTTTGTATACTGTTTTGTCCTCGTTGAGACTATACAGTTATATCGGCCTGGAGATGAGTCATGAAAAACAATTGTTTATCACGGTCTTCCTCTATAAGATAAACAATGGGACATAAAGAAACGATATACCGCCGCAGTTTGCAGACTAGCACTGAGAGACCCTGATGGGTATTGATTACACATTAGCATGTTAGTTTGTTTTCCAGTACAGTGTTTTTCTCGGGTACTTGCTATTTTCAAGTTATCTTCAACAAGGCCTACTGAGAGCACTTTCTGAGGCACGGTGAGCACACGAATCAGCAATGCAGTGAGCCTGTAGAGGAAACTATTTTCTTCAGTTGCAGTGGAATACCGTCCTTGCGAGCTTTGTGCGGGTCGTTTTTGCCTGTCGTCAGGTTTACATATGTCTACATTTGCTTGTACTTAACCTCGTTCCCATACATTTGCAAATGAATCATTCAGACAAATCCCACATCCTTTCCTTCTAGAAGTTTACTGTTTTTCATTGTGACACCGGGCTTGATGTCGTCACAGTTTCTATACATTTTAAGTGCTCAGACCTGAGGTATTTCTAGAAAGTAACTGGGAGTTGAGCGCCCGAGAAAGCTTTAATCGTTTTGGCTGGGACATAGCTTTTCGGAGACCACTCTTATTTCTGTAAATAACTATATTCAAGTGTGATAACTGAGTTTTCAACTGATTCACAAGTAAACGAAATCTTCTCAGCTAACAAGGCGTACTAGTCAAATTTGATTTCAAAACCATGTGTTAATTTATTTTTCAAGTTTCACGTGGAACTTAGTGTGAATCTTCCTTTAGAACAGGGAGTTTAATCTAAGATCTTCCAATCCACTAGTTTAAGTTTTAGCCGGAAAAAAGTCTACTTCATATGGAGCCTTTATATTGTAACCACGTTAAGCCTATGCACACATTCTCCTCAGGTAACTGAGGTCATCATTTATTCGATGGATTACGTTATAAAATCAAGTATCTTCGTGGACGGCTTTTGCTTTCGTTTTGGAAAAATCCATGGTCCAGTAGCAATAACATTTCTCAAAACAATACACACTAGCCAAATTTCGAGGTTAATTTATTCCCAACAGAAGTTCTTTTGTTACAGATCAAATGTAGTTTTATAAAGGAACATTCAGATATATCCAAATCGTGTTAGTTTTAGTAGTATATTTAAAACAAACTAGATCTGAAAAAGAGCACCTTTGTGTGGATCTTACTAACAGTGGGTAAACCACTACCGACTAAAATGCTGTTATCGGCTTCACGCGTTTTTTCAATAATCCACGTAGAAATTTCACTGGGGTAAGGTGGAAACATAAAATTAAAGTTTACTTGCGATCTTCAATTCATCATTCATGAATAAGTGAAGTTGTTATAAAAACCTCCTCTAAGGCAACATCCATCCGAATGAATTACTACCCTAAAGCAATCATTGTTTCAAACAAACATCTCAGATACTATGGAAACATGTGGTACAAGACACATTAATCTTATTTTTACAACAACCACTTTTTTGCTATTATCCTTCAATTTTTTTATGTTACTGCCTAATTCCTGAAATCCGTGAGTGATAGTAAGGATCCAAACTGGATTAACTAACCGGGTGAGATCTCCCCAAGGACGAGTATTTACTAACAATCTGTACACAATGAACAATACCACTAATATACTAAAAATGGGTATTCATTCCTGCCCAAACCTTCCCCAGTTCATCTGGGATCATGAGTACATCAGAACAAGTTGGTATTTACCACAAATTTCATGAACGTGAGCGAGTTGAGTTTCAAACAAAGTACGACAATTTATGTTTAGTTATGATGATGTCATACTGAAGGAGGAGTTTCAAAACTTTGACGGAAAGGATCGCATAAGGGCATGCGTCCAACAGCTGCAGGAATATACGACTATGAACACTGAAAGTCTTATAGCGACAAGAAGAACTGTAACCCCAATGAAATATAAGTGTTTACAGCAGAATGAAGATAGTTTGACTATTCCAATGTATGCACAGCGAATTCAGTGACTGTGCGTGTCATTGGTCTCAAAGTGCCAGCATCCAAACCAAAATCGGTATCATGCACACCGGGTCGAGATTCTCAAAATAACTACAAACAGACTTGACACTTTTACGGCAGCAGGATATCGAATAGAAGAGCAACCTTAACGTTCATTTCTCAGCAGCTTGCAACTAATTCACAGGTAGTAAGAACACATTCCATGAAAGGCAACTTAAAATTCTATTCAACCGCGACAAAAGTGTCTTACTGCATCAGCACTTCCGGAGGAATGGAAACAAACGTAGTTGGGCTGAGTGATCGAAGATTGAGGAAAATGATCATGCTTGCCTAATCTACTGAAGATGTAAAGGTAATTTACTAATGTCAGCATTGTAAAAAGATAAAACGGAAAGTTCTAAGTTTTGTGCACAGACCTCTGTTGGATAACGGTGTGGCCCTATCAAACATACTTTTTGTTAAAAGATCAAAATCCTGTCTATAGGCAGTACATACAGCTGTCATTTGTGGGTCGTGATGGAGGTAAAACCACGACACTGCTCAGTGATTCAAGATGGTAGATTCACTAGACCAGCAATTTGAAAAACCTGAATGAAATAACCATTGTGTTTAATTCTGAAGTGTAACCTGAAGTATCTCGCCAACACTTTGCTTGCACTGTAAAACGTATGGCTTATGTAAGAATGAAAAGTGAATTTGACAAGGAATCAACCTATTTATGAGGACATAATAATGGCATGGGGTTTTCGCATTCAAAAACAGTGCGTCACCCTCAAGATCGCATCAATTTTATACTTATATATCTGGAGCTGTAGACACAGAAGCAGATCTCACAAAAGTTATCCAGTAAGAGCTTTGGCAGACGAGGACGTGTTAGTTGGAGAGGAGTTTAAGTTAATTAGAAAACTGCCGTCATTTCAACCTAAAATAAATATTATCGTGATGCTAGTGGTTTAGATGCGTGTTATAAGGATGTTCAGAAACAAACAGACAGTAGCTGTATAAAAAGCATGGTAACATGGAAAAGCCAATAACACTAAACAAAGTGTTATTTACGAAATATCAAATCACAGATGGTTACGTACACAGAGAGAATGAACTAAAGCTTTCTCTCCACTATGGTGTTCACCGTACGCCCTCGATCGTTCGACTGTCTGAATTTTTTTAGTTTTTGTTTTAGAATGGCATGGTATGGGAACTTATACAACATGTGAGCGTGGACGCCGTTTTCAAAAAATGCACCCAAATAGATTTCAGAGGTGAGACATTTTAGATTGAATGTCTTCGTTCGGAATTTGTTGGCTTACATACCATCCTCTCAAATTTGTTGAGGCGGAACTAAAGCGACTTAACTTCACAGGCGAACGAAAAACTGCGAAATAAGTATGTTGGGACGTCTCCGAATTATCTATCAGAGTTTTAGTCCCGTTTTGAGTTAAAACTTTCATAAAAATACATTCACTACCACTTTATAGTTCAAGGATTTTCAACTGTTTTGCAATGGTTTGGTGAAAATTGATTTTATGAAACATGGCGGAAGTTTTAGGAATTCGGGCAAACCTTTTAGGTAAGCACTGCGTGACCGTGAAACGGTTTGCTGCAATTATTTTTCCTTTCACTGTGGTGTTATATGACTCCCAGAAAGTAATACTTCGCCAGAAAATTCGGCCAAGAAAACAGCAAGATTGATAGTTTTCACTTCAAGCCATTTGGTATAATTTGACGAATTTCATTGGATGAACATGTTTAACCGGAAGCGCTGAAACTACCCTATGTAAAACATTTTGGTGATAGAATTGGGTAAACATCGAAACAGTACAGTGACAAAATGAGGACGTATGGAAATAACGCATAAACAGAACTATTATACGATAACTTAATCTGCTCAGCTCTAATTAAAAAGTGTTTCAGGCAGAACGAGAAATGGTTATGGGTAGCTTAGAATAATTGTTTGAATAAAGCAGACACGCTGTAGCACGAGGAAAGAAGAGGAATACAAAGTTGCTTTACGGTTGAACAATTGTTCTCTGTCAGGTTGGAGTTTCATTCACCTCGGGTGTCAAACAACTACTGGAGTCTGTGACTGTGATTGGTTGAGATAAACAAAATTTTTATTACTCCCTCTGTCGAATAACTTGAACTTACTACAAATAGGCAGATTGATTACCATAAAGTACTGTGTAGCGAACAAGCTCATTTTCACTCATTAATCATCAAGCTAAACACATCACATATATATATCACAAACTTTACTGGGGAATCATTAAAGGGGTAACGGGGGAACGGATGATCAGTGAGGTCAGTAAGGCCAATGTCATGCTGCAATCACCGCTGTGTAGTAACTAATCTTCCTATGGTTCACAATCAAACGCAACATGGACAATGGCAAGTTTATTGGAAAAAATACTGGGAACTGGCAAGTATTTAGGGGATTTTGTTAGGTAAAGATGGATACTACTCAGTAGTGAACGCGGTTTCCGCGTGAATGTTACTTACAACTTTTTTCCAAGATCAGCACCGACTAAGTAGTGGATTCTGTTGGTTTTCGGATAAACCTTTCAGTACAGACTAAACTGATCAATGCATTCCACCGAAATTGATGTATGCTATCAGAAAGCAGATACACAGAAATGCTAATAGCACTTAGTGAACGTCAAACTATCTTTTCCTAGTGAAAAATGTAGAACCATTTTTTAAAGATACACTATACGTTTCGGTGATATTGATTGTACACACTTATGCTGTCATTATCAGTAAATTTGTTATTAAAGAAACAGTGCAAAAAATGACTAATGTCAATGTTATTGAATGAAGTGCGAACTTGATATGCGAAATATTCGCGCCACGAATGATGCTCCGTAATGAACTCTCTTGAAAAGAAAGTTTCAATAATGTTATTGCTATAGCCCCGGTTGTCGTGTTAGGTCCATAATTGCAGGATGTTTTTTTGATAGATAAATTTTGTGCGAAACATTGGTTTATTGATGTCTAAGCCGATGAACACTGATGGCCTTTACCTACGGTGCTGTGTAGTCCGATTTGAAATCGAGATTAAACAATGAAAAACAAAGCATTCAGGATGGCTTAGTGAGTTAGTGATTACTGGTGAGTAGTACGGGATTTTTCATTTTCACATAGATTGAACATCACCCACAATTGATCGTAGCTGTTGCATTCCCATAGAACTTCCAGTCGACCCATTTCGAACAGCAGAAGCACTAAACTCGAGTTTTGCTCTCATTTGAGCTCCTCAGTAGTGCATATCATCGCCACCGCCGGGACTCGAACCACGGACACGCTGTTCAGGAGCAGGCAACCGTGTTTACCACTGCGCCATTGACCTCACATTAAGCACGACCGAATTATCATATGTGAACACAACCACTTTCGCTTGTGAGTAATGATCAGGTTGCCCGATCGCCTCGAGCGGAGACACAGTTAATGTCTGTTAACTCCAACCGATGACCCCTTAACTAGGACTGCTCTCCAATTTGAAATCACAGAAGTCATTGACTTGCTAAGCGGTATTTGATGGCTGATGAGTAGTAGGGGATGTCTGATTGATTGCACAAAAGCGACCTCCATTACTTGGCACCAGGAGGTAGAATAAACGAATTATGAACTAACAATATGTTTGTCTGAGTTTTTACCTGTGGTAATACGATTACTTTCAAAGCAGTATAAAGAACGAATCTTTTAACACACTCTCTTCCCAACATCAACCACGTTCTCCTCAGGCACACTAGCTGCGGAGCAAACGATTAGCATGGTATAGGTCATTCGCTATCAGATTATCTGAACCATTTAGACAGTGGTATTGAGTGTTGCATTTTGTAATGCATAAAATAGAATAGGTTATTGTTCACTGAATTTAGGCACAAAGGTGGACTCTGGTTGAGGTTTAACAAAACCGTTTAATCCAAATCCTATGCTGAAATTTGTAAAGAATTGTATAGTTAACCACAGAATAATTGTGTGCCTCACTCTCCACGAAACCTTCTCCATTTCAGATAACCTATCTTTTGCTTATTCCAAAAGTGAGCTATGTTCCAGTTCTTGTAAGGAATCTACTGAAATAATTAGCTGGAAGCATATCGATGGATTCTTACGCCGAATTAATACGCCTCCACAAAAACAGCTTTTCTTGAACTCTACCATAATTTCCTTGTAAGATTCGGTGCTATTTTTCTAATAGCCTATGTGGTAGCCTTCCAAACCCAGTTTGTGCATTTATTTAACAAATCTACCTTATCTCCCTTTCTGTATCGTTTCATTAACAAAACACACATTCCTGACTAGTGAAATGAGTTTTAAGATAAAACCTCCAAGCATTCTCCAAAATAAACATTCGACAAAATGACAAACAAGTCTTCTGAACGATTTTACCATGAAAACATTTCCCGGACATATGAAGCAGGATATTTGGAGCGCAGTTTGAATCTGATCGCTAGTTTCCAATATTTTTAGCATGAACGTGAATCCACCAACAACTAACATTTTATTAAATTACATGTAGCTTTGGTGGTTAAGGTATTTTTATACACGTGACATAAAATAACAGCTGACGCGTTCAAAATATCTTTCTAGGAAGTGGATGAATAGGCTGTTCCAACAGCGCCAGACAAGGTGATCAGGATGGGCAGGACCTACCTTAAAACCACGAAAATCTCACGAGGAATTCACTTTGAATAATAAATTTCAAAAAGTTTTAATTGTTTTTGTTACTAGTCAGAAGATGTAGGTTCTTAGCATCATCGGCAGATTGGTTGGTCTTTGCTCAAGATACTGCCATTTAAAATACACGCAGATTCGTTGTAAATCGAGACAGCAGGAACTCAGACTGACTAGTTAATCCTTATCCACGCCCTTTAACTCCAGTGGTTAGTGGTGGAAACAATCAGTTCCAAGTTCGGTGGTGATGCAATTCTGGTCACATGAAGGGAAGTATCACAATACAACTTGTCGGCACTTTTTTCGTACTAGCAGAAATCCGCCTAGGTAAGATGGCTGAAGGTCCACTACAAGACGTTTGCTGATTTACCTGTTGTTCTCACCAGAAATGCCAAGTCGTACGTCAACTTAGGAACAGTGTCCCCATTTTAATAGGTCCTGCCTGCAGGAGCTCGAATGAACATTTCATTCTGTGTTTGCTTTTCTGTGATTGACGATTGCACTAACGCACTCAATGGGATCGCTGCTGGCTCCGAAGTGACAAACATTATTCACTCCAGCTTAGGGCCGAATTGTTGAAGCACATTATTCGGTATGATCCATTTAGTCTGAATGTGGAACGGTACCGCTGGGTAATTTGCTGGGATTTGGATGAATATGGATTAGTGTGAGATTTTTTATGTTGTGCAGATGGTGTTCGAGTGCTCCAAGTCATATCCTTCACAACTTACATTTTCCATACTGTAACGAAATTCGCACAAGCGTAACTCTATGGTTTTGTTGTATTTAGTTAATTCGAGCTAAATGAAATCATTTCACAAAATACAAGTCTTATCGACATTATATGAAGTTTACAAAAGTTGCGTGTATGGAATCTATGATTGCACTTATGGTCATTTACTTAAGATTAACCTACTTGATTAATAGTAATCGAATTCGATCTGTGTGAGCACCGTGCACACAAGGGATTTCCATTGTGAACCGATCGATTGGTGTTGATTTTAATCCATGAGTGCATACTTCATAGTCGAAAGCCTGTAATGTTGCGCTGCAGTGTTGCAGCAGTAATGTTGTCACGCGCCATCCTTAAGCTGTTAGGCTTTCAGTAAAGTAGGGAACGGCAACTGGCGATATGGAGATTTTAAAACCTCTCAAAAGGTCGCAACGCAAATCCGATCAACCATAATTCCATTCTAACCACCTAGGTATGTAAACTATAGGCTTGAATGACAGAGATTGAATCTGAGGCCGGAGACTGTATGGTGCATTTATACTGCAGTTAAATGAAAGTCATCGAGTGGATTTTCACTTTACTAACCTGCATCGTATTCTTCCATAAATGTGGTCACAATATTAACGGGATGCGCAGGTTGAACGACTGGTAGTGTGGGACAAAACACAGTCGGTGGTCTATATCTGAAAGCGTGCTTTAGCTTTCAGTGCTATGATAAGCTGAGCGAAACATGCCACCTACTCTATCAACAGAACCGTTTAGCTGCATAGGAGGAAGTGTGTCTAATAAATTAGTATACCCAAAGATCAAACTGAAATTTCTGTTAAACAGAATAAGCTTATTTTTCTCACCAGTTATTCAGACTCTTGTTGTAATGGCTGAATTGCTGCAGTCAGTTTATCGTTTCTAAACCTATGGTTATGAAAACACTCATCATTTATATATCATCATTTATGTACATCATCTGTATCTACAGTCAGCATTTACATAGTTTTTTACAAGATGACTGTTTTTGCAAGCAGACGGAAAAACACTGTGTCTATGAAATTAAGCAACTATCTGGACGCTACTTGTCCAATGGTTCTATCCATTTTAATAATGCAAAGCGGATCAATGTTAGTCAATATCCTGGAATAAACGTATTTGAACACATAGACAATTTCTGATGTCTTCATCTGCGACCATAATCCTAAACCTTAGTGCAATCGACTGCGCGAGAAGGACTCGGTAACTCAGGAAACATTCTACGCAGTGACAGATTCTTTCTGATTCCCCGCACGTGCAAACAGAATTTTGACTAACTTCTGTAATCCAATCAGGTTGAACGGAGTTGAGATACACGTTCGGGTTTCAGACCCACAAAACCGATTTAAGCAAGACCAAGCAATGGACCGAAGCTGATTCCAGAAACAGACATTTGTAACTTAGGCGTAAAATAAATAACTCGTTGTAGATGGCATAAAGATGTTGTTCAGCTGTGTACAGTGTTTTGCTTGAATTGGTTGAGAGCTGACTTATTACTTTCGAAGGCTGTGACGAAAGACAGATTACCTCTGTTATCTGATTGCTACATGGCATCGTCTGTACACCGTCCCATTCATCGACATCAATATTTACCACGCACAGTCCCACAATTCTATCAGCCAGGCATGTAACTGGATTAATTCCCTAAGCTAGCGGTACAATAATGATGAAACTGAATTGCTGACCAATGCAAGTCATCCTCCTGTGTACATGTGACGTTGGTTTTATCAAACAACATTACGAAGGTCGAGTACGCTCAGCGTTCAGCGACTCCGAAGACACCATATTATAGCAATATGGTTACTTGGTAAGGTAGAACTTGAGACTCTTGATTTTCGATTTATTTATTCATGTGTTTGCATAAAGTTATGACGGGCTGTTTGCAGTGTAGATTGTTTGTACAAATGTTATGGAGAATTTCAGAGATTATGGGATATATTGTGTGAAGTGACGCTTAATGCACAATCAGAAATTGTTTTTGCACGTCCACTAAGAAGTGCAATAATGTAGTTCATAACTCATGAAGGTGATTAATCCTGTCTGTCAATAATCTAATAAATCATCCCTTTTTTGATTAAGTCCGTTAATTTCGGTGGTTTGAAGTCGGTCAGTTAATCAACGTGGGTGGAATCCAAACAATTTTCCAGAAAGCAACTAATGTGGGAGACTTACTTTTTTTACCGCTCATTTCGGAATTGATAAATCATTATCGATAGAATGGTAAGCGTAAAAACCTTGGCATCTGTCTAACAATTTCGGCAAGTATGATGGAGAAACTGCTTTTTAGATGTGTTTCTCAGCTGGTAAAGATAACACAACTCGTTGTCGCTTAGAATTACAATATTCCTCGTTGCACATCCCACAGTTCCTGTGTAATGTTCCTACCACGTGTTCAGTTGAAATGTCTGTGTCCATGATACTCTAGATTGCTGATGGTCTAACAGTTTTCCTGTACTCGATGTGTCATCAACTGACGGACGGCGTAGGTCTGAAACACAGCAAACGTGAAACAGTAATCTGAATGGATAGAGCGAACATCACAGTATTTCCTAGGCTTTAGATATTTGAAGAACTCTAGTACTGAACAAAAGTGTTTTGTAAGTTACCGAGAGATAAGTCAGACACTGTAATCTTCTTGATGGTAACTGCACCATGTCATACTGTTTTCAATTGTTGTCAAACCGTTCGGGAGCTGCCGTGAACCAATATAATCGGGCTGTACAAATTTCAGGACGCTTATAGTTTTTATCAGCTCTTTGTCCCTGTTATGTGGTTATATCGTTCAGCTTCACATCAGTGTTATCCATTCAGCTAGATTTTTAATTATAAATTAACGCCCTGATAAGAGCAAGTAGATGCATTCTCGGGAATGACGTAGATATTCAATCAAAGGAAGTTTCTAGAAATGGACCACAATATTCTCCAAGCATTTAAGAAAATCCGTTGCCCAACTGGTCCTAATACACTTGCAACCAGTCAATGTAAACTTTCATTGTGACGCAAAGTATTTGGTACTCTAATTTGGCCGGGATGAGGTCATGAACGATACATGCAGTGCAGACTGGTTTTAAGATGAAGCAATTGTATGAAGACTGCTTTCGCATCTGGTCAATAATTTGTAAAACAGCAAAATATCAAGTTCGACATGACATAATTATCTGTCCTCACATTACAGTCAATAACACATTCCATACCATATACCTTTCGTAGCCAACAAAATCAGTTTTTGTAAGACGTAATTAGTTTAAAAATCACAGAAAATCATGAGTGCCGCAGTGCGAAAGATAATATTTGGACGATATTGCACCATAAGTTTTGTGGTCAAAACCTTTATTTACTGGCAATTGTGACTAAGTGATAATCTTACTGATGATGATGCGCCCATTTAAGAACCACGTTTAATTTAGCGAATACTATCAAATTAGCCGTTTTCTTACTCCTGATGTAAGTACATCTTACATGATCATTTAAGAATATCGATCGTTCAGTCATTTGCCGTTTAATATTTGTCCTCATAAATATACTTTCAACCATTTTAGCCTATGTTAGCCATTTCGTCACTACAATCAATTTTCACAACTGAGGCTGTGATAGAAGAAGACTAGACCAATCCTTTAAGCTTACTAAACAATGGCTCTTACATGAACTGAATAACTTTCATTCTGTATTGTGGGTATGTTCGTGTTATCCATACTATTCCATCTAAAATGGAATGATGACTCATGAATCGACCTTTTCTGCATTTCAGTCGGCAATCAATCGTTTTTATCTGACGATCAGCACCGGAAATTACATTTCTCCGTATTGAATGGACTGATGAAACATTTGATTTGGAATGAGTAAAAAAGACTGAAAATTATTCACTGAGGATTCATTGAATTACGCATACCGAGATGGTCATAAAAACACCAGATAGCTTTACTCTCTCTGTTTATGTGACAACTCAGTCATTCCACATTTGTGAAATTACAGCAAATATATGCTTCACCAATATTGTTGTCACAAAATATGCTAGTCAGACCAGACGCCGTATTCACCTTCTGTCTCTGAAACAGTGTTGCTTTGTGGAATTCTGTTTTTCGCGGGATTCTACAACAGGTTCAGTTAACAAGAATTCACTGGATGTGATGGTGACGAAGTAAGACGCTAGGATACCTAAGCCCATCAATTATCAAATTGAACTTTTCTTGTGATAAAGTGTAGAATTATGGTGCAGGGTGCTAAACAGAGAAGAAATGTAAACATGATTTTCTGCGTTGACTAAAAACGTCGGAGCTTGTTTATTCCGCCTAATCTGTCGAGTGGAAGGGTGTGCTACGATAAAATGAATTTCTATGTCATACATCGACAGATAGAAATCGACTAGTGGTCATAACATCAGTATTGTATCGTCGTCCACGGTTCTGCCGTATGAACACAATTCACAAATTCTCAAATACGTCAAAACCTTGTTGATCTCCTGTTAGTGATTGAGCTCAAAAACAGGTAGACGTCAGTGTTTGCTTACCGCGTGTTAAGTTGTGAGTAACATTCATGGTCCACGTCAACCTGTGTTGCTGACCATTACATTTGAGATCTGTTGTTTCACTATGCATGTCAGCCACAGATTTACAATGGGCGAGTGTGTACACAGTTGCTACATATCATAATTTGTGTCTTCTCACCAGACCCTCCAAAGGATCGAAGGAATTCGTTGTATTAGGTAGTCTCAGGTTTTCGACCAAACACGCCAAAAGGTGAGAGGTTCTACATTTGAGCATGTGCATCATTGTGATTTTCGTTTACATTAGCTTCTCGTACTCATTACCGTAACACCGTACACAAGACAGTAAGTGCACACATACGACTTGATCCAACGGTTGTACACACATGGCTGCAATTCACTAACTACACACGCTTAAAGAGACTCACATAGCCGACGGATATACATCGTCCACTCTAGTCAGTGGACTTGCTTTGTTACAATCATTAGTGGGTTATCCAGAGCCTTCATCGCAGTATTGTGACATTTTAGTGGGGCGGAGTTTCTAACGCCTCACTCTGAAATTCCAGTTGATCAGCAGTCTACCATGCAGCTTTACCTTGAGTATGTTCTACCTTACTAAGAATTGCTTGCTGATCCGTCTGTCAGATTGACTGTACTCATCCATGCTGCCTTCATACTATAGTATACACTAAGGCGGTGTGAACACTAACTCAGAACAGTGGAGATTTTTGAGTTTCCACTGAATCACCCTCCGCAGTAAGATGACGACTTATATGCATGTTCAACAGTACTGCGACGGTGCGCAGTGTGCTCCACACACAGCTTTGATTGTTTAGTGGTAAGTTCAGCTAGGCTTTTTCTTCTCGTTGTTCCGATCAACTGAACATTGTTAAATTCTTTGTGCGCTTTATTCGATATCTGCCATTTCAATCGCATTCTACAGCAAAGTTAGTGAAAATCGGCGTCACCATATAACTGACATTGAAAGAATATATAACCCTGGAGAGTTACACTGGTGGACTGAAAGGTGGGTTAAACGTTTCAAACTGCAGCACAGCCTCCGAAAGTTAATTATACCAGACAACCGGTTGCCTTGCTTCTCTACTGAATTTTGACGGAACACCCGATCCCTGCTGAAGAACGTTGCATCCCGGTGGTCTTTAACAGAACTTCCAAATGCGGATGTGAGACAGTCTACATCTTGGTGAGCATTGACGCTAACATCTTGAACAGTGCAGTGGGCTAAGTGCGTAAAAGTTAATGTGGAACCAAATTTTACCCTATCACTTTACGTCAAGAAGTTTGATGCACGAACCTCCCCAGAGCACAAGGCGACTATTATTTAATTCATACGCGTGATACTAGTCGACGAAATGGATGGATAGAGTTATTTTTTACAAATCACATCACCAACTGCTGGATTCGTGGTCATAAGTTTCAGGTTTAATCGCACCATGAACAGAATTACTCACATTTCTGAAAGTGGGTGGACGACTGGATGTAACGTGCTCTTCAAAACCACTTACGCCGTTGAAATTAACGTTTTATTAACATCGTAATTTATTACAAAAATTCAAAGAAAAATATACCCTTGCTTGACAACACGTTTGAGGATTAGAACTCAAATTTATGGTACAGCACACCAGAACTCCTATTTTAGAAAGTGTAATAATAAACGGAAAATTACCAGTGTCTGGCGATTTGCATAGTTTGATGCAAAATTCGGACAATCGTTTTGTTTTTGACGGTAGGAATGGAATAGTCAAACCAAGGAACAGTATGCTTGACAGAGATGCGTTGCAATTAACACATTCTGATAAACAAAATTGCAGTATGCCTTTGAATTTCTTCATCTCCATCTTTATCTTTGGATTGTAGTGTCTATCCATCATTTGAGCTAAGTGCAAGCAATGGACGTACAAGATTCGACAAATCAACAGTCAGTTGAAGTGAGTTGAAGATATGTGCGGTGTTGTAAAAAAGGGTGCACAATTTATCACGCCTTAGCCTAATTATGATAGACGGTTTACAACTATCAAACTAGGATATAATTCTGACAGGCATCATGCAGACAGGCAAATCACGCTCGGTATCATGCCAATCATTCTGATTAAGGAAAGATTCAGGCAACAGTTCTATACTGTTCAACTCGAGGGTAACTAGATGTTACAGTTGATAGTTAACGAAAAGATTCTACAATATGAATAGCTTAAATGCAATATTTGGCGATAATATATCTAGTAAAAATAACGTATCGATTTGGATCTTGAGAGCTCAACAACAAAGGCGGCAAATTCCAACTTACAGTATTTTGTTTTGTTCCATTACTACGTTTTGTATTCACGGATTAGTTGCCATGATAACAGTGTCTCAGTCGGGCCTCTATTGCTCAGTTCTTCTGACACTCTGGCTCTCAAACGGAAGAAATAAGTATGACGCACTTGTTATAATTTTAAAGTGGACTCTGGAGAAAATAACCTCAAGGTAATGAAAAAATGTGCAAAGTTGAAGTTGTCCAACAGCATGAAAGATGCGGAGAACTATTAAGCGCTTAGGTGGTCATGAGTGTTCCTAACTGATTAGGTTCCAATTTGACTATCATTATACCTGCGAACAAAGAGCCAAGTGGGGATCCTCTAGCGACCTTATCGTTCTGTCTATACACCTACCACCAGCAAACTGTAATGAAACATAATATATGCAAATTAACGGCAAATCTTTCAAGGTTTCAACCGGAATACCAGGTTTTATTAGATTTCGTTCATTATAATATTCTACTGATTCTTTGGGCAGCAAATTTGTGAATAATGACGTGACATGTGAAGAAGTCATTTGGTAAATTTTAATGTTGACCGATTCGGCGGAGTTCACAAAACCAAACTAATCCTGTAAATCAAATGGAGTTGTAGTTGCTGTGATTGGCCCACATAGTCAACAGGCTTCAATTGTTCATATTATGAATCGAACATAACGGCAACCCTAATTGATGGGCCTCGCAGAGTTCATGCTGTCCGAAAATAGTCATACCGATCGGGCTGGTTCTCTTAAAATAATTGCATCAATCACGTCGTTCTGTTTCATATGAAGAAGTAGGTTGGATTGACTCTTCTCTATTGATGCTGTTTTATCCTTCTCCAATTCCGACTCTCAGAACTTTGATTAGACAAAATATGAGGCATCTTGTAAAACTACTCCAGCTGCTTTATCCGGCTTTTTTAAAATAACATTATGATTGATCTGGAGCTCTTTTATTGCTTCTACGTGTTTTAAACTCAATAAATTGCAACTAAGAGCTCTGTTTTGGCGTTGGACGTACGGCACTTGTCAGAAGCTGGATCGTGAGTGCTCCACAACATAAACGACAAATCGAGACCAATAACAAGACAATCCGCTTACCAAATTAGCGCCTCTAGTCAGTCATCACAGCCCGATATCCCACTTTGGTCGTATCGCTGTTAACAGCTTACTTCTTCGTCACTAGACGATATCGTGTCTATTTTCATTCTTCCAGGCAAAACTGATCAGCGCTAGTTTATTTCAGACAAATTAATTTAACACATTCCGTTAAAGTCTATCGCCCCACAAAATGTTGGAAAACTAGAAAGAACATGAAAATATAAACGATCAACCTCTGTGAGTGATCCCAATGTCATTTCGGACTAGCACATACACAATTAGAGGCTCATCTCACGTGCAGTTATCTTGTCAATACCTCATACCATTTTATTCTGCTTCGTCTCGGACTTGTAACTCATACTTCAACCTTTTGTTAAAAATGATTGTGTCTGACAGTATCGTCATTACACATACTTAGAAGTGGTCTGAAAGTCAGACATGCTGAAAGTGGATTGCGTGAGTGTCACAGAAGATAATCCATTTTCTGCATGGACGTGCGTTTGACCATATCGATCTGAAAGAAAATTGAAACCGATCTCCGAAATCGATGATTGTCATTCTTTATCGGTGTGTCCTGTGTATTTCGTGAATTTTAGTGCCAAACATTGTTTTCTCAATTATGCAGAGAATAACCGAATGCCATTTTACATTAGGGCGACCTTTTCGTCCCTTTGGTCTAACTTCTGTCCTCATGTTAAATGTGGAAAGTTTTAGTCAGCCCCAACATAGTGTTCCTCGACATTCTTTCAATTGGGAGCATTGTTGGTTTGGTCCCAACGGCTATTCCAATATATTGTGCTGTAAACGATCACTTGATTCGAATCTGTCTCCTTCTTGTCAACGTTCTAAGCTAGTATGGGGCTCGGCATCCTGATGCTCATGCCCAATGAAGGCAGAGATAGAAATATGTACATCATAACCATCATTGAGTCAGCACCACAAAGTTATTTTGGCAGGTCAAGAGTCTCGGTCCTGAAGTCGACCAGTTCAACAGCCCAGACGACGACGCGAAGTCTCGGTCTGCTGGATGACATCGTCATTGTGCGAAAGTGAAGAATCTTGACGCCCCATAAAATTTGGGAGAATTATAACAGCGCATGTAGACATCGAAGCCCGTCCCGGTTTACTCTATTATCTTTAGGTCAATAGAAAGAAAATTTCTGTTAGCCATCTTTACGGTGCTAAATTTGGAATAGCACTTTCCCGAATGTCGAGACGTAAAGGATTTTTCTAAATGCAGAAAAGTTTGTGATGTGACGTGAAACGCACTGATCCTGAGGTAACCACAAATCATTTTACTCACACAAAGGAAACTACTGAGGCCTTTAAAAGAAGTTGTACGGTATCATTTATTTCTGATTCTACAGTCTGCCGGAGTCTTTCAACAGTCCCTGCAAACTCGAAAGTTACATGCCAAACGCATCCGACAATTTCACCACCAAATTACTGTTAGTTATCGTCTCTTGAAAGGCGGATGTGTAAGGTTTTACTCGAATTGCTGGCAGCTAATTCATTATAACTCAGGCACTCTCACAAACATCTTTTGTACTAATTTCGCTTAGCTAACGATAGATAAGAATGATCACTTTTAATCGTTGTGGGCAGCAGAAGATCGTTCTCGTTGTAACGTTCAAAGGCAACAGGAGTAATCTACTGTATAGAAAGAATGTTAACTTTCTGGGAATTCCTGGTAAAAACAATTTCAACCTGCCACGTTATAGCCCTTCCTCTCGATGGATGATAAAAGCTGAAGTGAACTGAATAACTCAAAAGAACAAGCTCCTCTTCTGTTGACTGTAATTTAGGTAACCAATATTTTAAGGACTGTGACGGGGGGGGCGAGATAAGCCATAATTGACAAACAGTTCTCTTAAGTAAGCAGTTAATAATGCGACAGTTTTCCTGGAAACCCTAATCGTTGATTCGTTGTCACTTTCGTAATTTACGGTTTAGCATGAACAACTACCAATCATTAAACGTCAAAATCGTCCAATTACTGGGTGAAGATTATCGTTTTATTTAGTAAGCATACATGATTAGTCGCGATTGAGATATATTATGCGTTGTTTGTTTAAGAATAGGGTGTTGAAATGGGATTTTATCACACGATTCTGGTCGACAGTATCAGACCTGGCACTGATTAAACGTTAGGAATCGGCTGGAAGTTACACACTGAAGAATAATCGTCGAAAACAATCCGTGATTGCCACGTGAAACGTATACCATCCCATACACTTTCATATGAGAATATGCTGGACTTGGAAATATAGTAACTTTCCTGGTTCGAATCCAGCCAAAGTCCTGACTTTTCACAGTTGGGTCTCATCTAAAATCATCAATCTGCCAAACTACTTATTTGTAATTTAACAGAGAGCTATCTCATGCATAGAGCTTGGGTTCAGCGGAGCATTCAGCTGGATTAAACTATGTTGTAGCTAAATGTATATTTTGTTTCAAGGTAGGGAAACATATATTCATGACTGCATGATCCTAAGCAGTCTAAAGGGAACATTTTTTTCATCTTAGCCTGAAAAACGAATGTATATTCGTACCTCCCAAAAACCGAATACCTCGTTGCGCTGTCTCCCTGACGAAGGTTTCCTAAATACCTGACATTCCGCGGAAACCTACGGTTGTGTTGCACATGATGAACTATTTCTCAATTTTCTTAAAATTGACAACTTAGTTGGAAAAATTATTATAGGACAATCTAACGCGTTACCTTTATCATCCGGCTAATATCCGACGGCTTGTCGCAGAACCACTACTTACTGCTTCAAGCGACAGACCGACATTAAGCTTAGGGAGTAGTAACCAATGTGAAAGACACCTTGAAAAGTTTTCTTAGCTTGTGGGAATGTTGGCCACCCTGCAGTCCAAAACGAATGGACTCGACGTTGTGGCTGTTTTGTCTATATTGTACGAGCAGGTAGTGCCCACAGGTTCACTTCAAATATCGACTGAGCCCATAGTCTTAGTCTCTAGAATATTCTTATTATCGAAAAACCGTGTTCGTCCGACTAGTTGTAAACCATAATCAAAGGTGGAGTTTTACATCTATTGGACCATTATGAATGTGAAGATTACTCAAACACAACTGCTGACTGTAGCGAAACTGACAGTAAGACAAAATGAACTCCAATATGATATATCACAGACTGCAGACACAGCATAGACAAATGGGGCATAAAACAGCCCCCAGTTTAAACAAAGCAAACTTCCCGACTTAATCTTACACTCTTAACATTTCAACAGTTTTAGGTGGTAAGCAACCGAGTCAGAGAGTTCCTTAAGTCGAAAGCTAGTGATTAAAGTCCCCAAAAATCAGTCCTCACTAATTACGTTGTTCGGTCGATTTAATGAAGTTCCTGAGGAGTCTCTGATCGTCGGGTTATCAGTGGCATTGAACAAAGCGTTTATGCTACTTTTTTTCGAAACTATCAAGCTTTGTGGTTAACATGCCAATCTCATAAGTATGGGGATTGGAGTTTACATTCCAGTCCGGATGGTGTTGTGTACTACTGATTAACCCAAATGAGAGCAAAACCGGAGTCCAGTGATTCTTTACAAAATAGGCCGGCAGAAAGGCGTATCTGAATGCACGGGCTGCAATAGAATTTAGATGCTATCCAGTTTAAAATAATCTAAATCCTCGATATCAATCATTTAATAGTTACTAATGAGTAATAGTAGTCAGTCAGTGGCACCAAGTCTTCATCAAGGCATTAATATTGGTAAATGAACAGTGTTGAAATCAAAGAGAAAATTGCTCTGTTGTTGTGTAAATTACTGAAATATTGGATTAGTAAAACTATCAAACGAGATATAAAAAAATATGTTGGGACTAGAATTCGGTTTTAAAAGAGGTTGAATGACCATAAAGGATCTGCTAACAATCCCCAAATAGCCTACAGTTTAGCTGGGAATGGTGGAAATCAGTTCTTCTGGATACAGACGTTGACGAATTAAATCATTTTGCTGCGTGGTTTTCAGAAGGACAACTGAATGGCAATGCACCAAGATGCTTGGTCTGACCTTTAAGTTTCTGCCAACAATTTAGTAACTAATGCGAAGTTATGTAAAACATTGTGGAACATGAAACGCAGTAAGCTGAACATATGAATCACGTTTCGGTTTGGAATCTTTGAACGTAATGTTGAAGGTTTGATTTCCACACAAGGAGAATTTGACTGCGCATTTTATTCATCATGTCTTCTGAACCAATCTATAAAAATTAATGCGGCAAAAGCACATCGAAGAAGAACCGCTTCCGGTAAGCCATCACCATCTCCATCAAAGTTATAGGGGATTAACGAATAGAACACAACGATTAAAAAATGAACAACGACCAAGTAGATTGTCATTGGTCTATAACAAAGTGTTACACAACTCCAGACCATTCTGATCCAACCCATCAAACAGCGAATGAGCACCACTGATGTTAACTGGTTCGGAAACTTCGGTTTTAACAGAGGCTCAGATGGAGTACCTTAAGGTGAACACTGTTTAGGTGGTTCATAGTATTACTGACCTTGCAAGTGACAGAGGAAATATTTCGTCAGCCAGTACTTGATTGTGGACGCATTCGCCTGCTGATGTATAGCGAAATACGTAGATCAAGCGAGTAGGCGGGTCATGGGCCATCACGAAGAATGGCTTATGGTTGGTTTGACTTCATCGATTAACAACGATTTCATCGCACGTCTGAGTGGCATAGAACATACAGTAGCACAGCGCTAACTTTCAGCATAATCTACAAGGTTCCAATAAGTCACCTTAAGTTACCCGAAAACAAATGCCGATTATCGCCGTGTTGGTTGATATTCCATTGTATAGTGTGTTTCTTTTTTACAATGGAAGCTTGCAGATACCTTGCAGTTGCTGTGACTAAGGATCACTATTTTGTATGTGTTTCGTTGAACGTTTATTTTATAGTCATGATTACCGCTTTGCGAGATGACCGTGCACGCCCTGGCACAAATCTCATATATGCTTCTACACCAGTAATTCTAGTGGTGGGAGTTATTGATCATTAAGTAGATTCTGCTTGTATTCTCTTTCCGTTTGGGTTGTTAGAGTCAATGCAATTTATTCGTATGACTTGCAGAACTGAACGTGCACGGTACCTTATGTCTCAAAGTACAAAGACAACCGGATTTCGATAATCATAATTCAATTATGTGGCTTATGTGCATGTGAAAACCTGAACCAGAAAAAACAGTGCTAGTATTCCGTTTCTTGGGTGACTAGAACTTTGCAACCTTGTTGTATGGACCATGTGCGTTCACCTCGATTGGTTTCCGTTCTTCTAGTAATATTAACCTAGTTTCGTTGTGCACATCTGACTATATCGATTTGCTTCTGATACATAGAATACAATTGCCTGTTATCACTCTTCAAACGGCTTGTTTAGCATCCACAAAAGGGTTTGTGTATGCTAGTCTAGTTTATATACAGAGAAATCATCAGTGGCACTTCGAAACAAGACTTGCAGTTGTCAGTTGGTTGTCCTGTTTCCATAATTAATACGATGAACGGAAAAAGCATCTCGAGATAGCTTCGACAACTTTTAGTGGAAATCCTGAAGATAAGAGCATGTCACCGCGAAAAAATGACAACATTGACTACTGGCTGTTATTGATCTTATGTGTGTAAATATCTACTGGCTACAGTAACGTCTACAGGTGAGCAGAAATTACTCTCAGTATGAGAAGCCGGTTTTTCCGTACTTGTACTCCGTCTATTATATTATACTATAATCTTGATTGTCTCGTACGTTCTTGAAACATGTGTGCTGTTGTCGTACACAGAACCTTATGTCGGACAGATGCATTTGCCGTACTGTTATGACCAAACACGTCGCAAGTCAGAAAGCTGTACGAGCTTGGCCTGTTCACGTTATGTCCACAGTGTTGATTTAAAAAACGACGGTAACTAGCAAAGGCGATGCACCTCAAATCGAATGTTAGCTAAGGTCCTGTATGACCTCAGAGCAATAGTTTTTTTGCGTCGTTTGAAGCCCTGCACCACGGTCCAAAATTGTATGTACTCGGTGCTGGTTATAGTGAACAGATCGGAATATCGGTTCCCCAGTAGAATGAGGACACAAAATATTTCAAGCGGAAGGATGTTGTAACATATGCTGCGTTCCGCGTTTATACGCAGTCTACCAATGTAGATATTAATCTCTTGATTAGGTGAGAACAAAAGACATACTTCGGTAAAACATTAGTTCCCAGTATTCGACGTCGATTACCTTATGGATGGTAAAGAGGAGTACACCTTTCGAAGACGACCCCAGGCACGAGCTGAGACGTCTGGGTCAGCTTGCAGCGTTCAGACTTTCGCATTACGACAGTGGCAGGTCCAAAAGAATCAGCTGTTTATTGTATCTACTGAACCCGCTAGCGCAACTCGGAATTTATTGTGACTACGACTTTTAAACGGATAATACAAACTTACTCAATTTGAGGTCAGTGGTGCATCAGTCAACACGATTGCCTTATAAAAGCGTTGCTAGAATGCATAGTCTTGCCGTCGCCAAGATAAACCATGCTGACTGGCCCCCACATGAACAAAACAAACAATGTGTCGCTCTTCAGAAGGCGCTAATCGAACTGTCCATTGAAATGTCAAAAATTTGATTAATTATGAGTGAAGTTCAACTCATGTCAACAAATCATCCCGCATTACTCTCAATAAATTACGTAAACCGTTTAACCAAGCTGTGGACTAGAACAGAATGCAAACCGGCGAATAACAAATTTTCACTAATATCACCTGCACAATCGATAACGAGAACGGGTTTACTCACGTAATAATGCACCGAATAAACGACAAGATTCACTTGTG
>LUCH01000395.1:185270-217038 GCA_013368495.1 Paragonimus heterotremus
GCTAGAAATTGGATGAACGATTGGCTATCTAAATCACCGGATTTAAAGACTTTGGACGTTTTCTCTACAGATAATTGAATGCGAACCTTCTTGGCAATGTTTGACATTTTATCATCTTCATCTGTATCCGGTTGTTTGAATGAGCTTATTTCCCGTTGACTGGTGGCCATTTGCTGACTGGTTTCTGGTTGCTTCACTTTGAACGATTTTTCTGCTGGATAACTTGTGTATCCGGTTAATTCAAATTCAAGCTGAAACAACACACTCGTAATTTTGTTAAGTAGTACCGTAAAAATTTCAATCCTTCCGGTCGATTCTTCTGGCACTTTTTTCTGGACCTGAAAGATAATCTATTCAAACGACCATTTGAATAAGCGTTATTGGAATTGTCGACTATGCGTTACTAAGTAAAATATTTTAACTCGGCAGGACAGACTAAACAGCTGTCGAAAGACCGAAAAGACAGCCACAACTTTTATTTTGCCGCTTGCCTTTCACAACGACACAAAGCTGGCTTTCATTTCGGCAACGCATTCCGACCGGTCCGCAGCAGGTCGTCCAGTTTTAAAAGTGTCACCGGTAGAATTGCTGTACTGGACAGTGTTTGCAGCAGTGTCTATTTGCAGATTTTGTTGACTGAGTTTTCCATGAGCTATTTCTTAATAACTCGGTAAAATTAGCCGTGACACCGAAGAACTTTAAGTTGACTAGTAAGTTGTGATATAATACACCAGCAAGACTATGTTTCAAATCTACATTTTCAGATGAGACCCAATTGTGAAAAGTCAGGGCTTCAGCTGGATTCGAACGAACGACAAAAACATCGTGCCTCAACACGAAAAGCGCTTTCAGAAAACATAACTGGCTTAGCAGCACTTCCATATTAGTAAACTGACAAGAGTTATCACAGTCTGCACATTTTACAAACGATGTGCAGTCAAATTCACCGGAGTGACAGTACAATATGACAGTTTGCAACCTTATCAAACATAATTTTGTTTCCTTGTTCGATAACTGTGTTATCGTGAACCGAATAAAATATCAATGTATTATTAGGTCAAATTGATGATCCGTACAATAATTAACGCCCTCAAGATTATGTCGGATTTACGACCTGGGAAGTTCGTACTGTTGTTCGAATTTCGCTTCCTATTAGTGCGTTATTCAGTATACCTGAGTTGAGACACAAGAAACAAACAGAGCTAAAATACTGTGATAGTCGTGAAAAACGGGACTTCTAAACTGAATGTTAGTATACACAACTTAACATTTATGTAACTAGGTTTAGTAACAGCATGTTCTTAATTAGAATTCGTGCTACAAAAGCGACAACGACGTGACATATTTTAGTTAAAACAGAACAAACTGTGAATCAATTGTATTCTATAGATGAGTCTTACTCCTATTGGTAGTAGGTGAACTCAGTAAAACCTCGCCGCAGATGTACAGATCGACAAACAGCCAGCTTTGTTTCTGGAGGCAAAACAAAAACTCTGGACTAACAGCATTCGATTAATTAGCTCGTGATCATTTTCAGCTTTTGCTTGCTGTCAAAACATTTCCGGAAATCAATATCACGGTGTTCTGAAAGCATCGTTCATCGGAAACACAAAGACAAATGGGAAACAAGATAACTAAGTTGAGTTCTCAAATGAGACTCATTGAAACCGCACGCAGAAGTTCCCAACGAATTTAAACATTTTGTTTACAGTTATTCATATGACATTATGAACGAAACGGTTGGAGATGTTATTGTGAGACCTAAAATATTTTGGCCCGATACCAAGGTGTATTCGACTTGACTACAACGTTCGTTTTAAAAGTTTACATCTGTAACCGGTTGAAATTGCTCCATGTTCAAAATTAAGTGCGAGTGTACCCTTATGAGTGAATGTTATAAATATGATAACAAGATACCAACTTGCAGTCTACCTCGATGAGAACACTTAAATATCTTGACAGAACTACAGAACAATCCGTTAACGAAGCCGGACAAGTGATCCGGTGTTGTTCAACGACAGAAAAGCGATCATGCACACAAAAACCATTTAAAATGTAAGAAGTGATTGTCCAGTAGTCCTCTGCCTGTTAGCTGAATTCACGACGGGAGCGAATGGAGCGTGGACAACTTGTTGTGGCAGGTTATTCGCTGTGGCAGCCAACCGGCACAGTATGCCACCAGAATGATTATATCCGACTTCTTTGGTGTCATCCGGTCGTGTACGTGAAATGCCAGTCCCCGTCAATCAGCGTCCTGGTAAACTGAACGAATGGACCAACAATCATTATAAGTGAATCATGAAAACCGTTACCACGTTGGCGGTCAGCGCAGTGTTGTATCGAATCCCGTCGCATTTTTTCCGGAACTAACTGTGATACGCAAGCTTTTCCACACTAATTACGATGACATCACTATCGAAGCGGCTATATTCTATCACCACGAGCTCTGTGAAACGTTCAGGGCTGAATCCGTCGAAAAGTCCACAAGTATTCTACACTCCGGTGGACTACTTCACGAATCCTCTGGCATGTCCCAGATTGACAACAGTTATCGTAGTCTAAGTCTCCGACTCCATAGTCTGACTTTTAAGAAAAAAGGGAATCCATTCAGTTGACAGACAAGTGTTAACCCATCTCAGTGGATCAGTATGCAGGCCAATGATGACCCACTGCCACCAGTGTTACTCATGACGGACGTACTGTAGGCCATATCAGATCACTGAGGAACAGGTCGAGTCTTTCGATCGTACACTATAATGCATCAAGGATCAACCATGGTCAACCATTGGGCGATCAAGGCACTATGTGGTTAAGGTTATGTTTTCAAAACCCTTCCTTCCGCCAACGGAAGACAGCTGTACTGTAATCATAATTATTGTTTTGATGTACGCTCAAATATCTGTGCCTGACTGTCTGGGAAGTAGTTCGCAGTCAGTAGTGCAAAATACAAGCCTGGGTTTTCGTTCGGTTGCTCCCATTTAGCTTGTTTGATACTGCTGAAACTGGAATGACCAGTCAGCATTGCTTTCTGGATCAAAATAACTCACAAGCCTGACTATCACTTCAGGGTAGCAGTAAAGGTCCGTGAAGTACCGTCACACACACAATATTAGCATGCAGAAACATTGTTACGAATTGCTTCCACGTAACCCACGCTGGTTTCTGCTACACATTCCAGTCCGGAACTCACGACAATAACTGGAGTTGTGTTGAGATGCATACACGCCTACTGTAGTCTTTTGTAAAATGCGTGGACAGCTCCTTGCATTCGATAGCAACATTATTTCAGGGACTGCGGATTTTTGTATGAAAAAACAAACCAAACAAAGTAATAAGGTGAATCATGTACAATCTAGTGATGCTTTTAGCAAATCTCCAATTTGTTGTGAAGGCCCATTTTAGAAATTATGAACAGAAATTCAAAGTATCGCTTGTTAGCTGTAAATGACCTACAGCATACACCTTTTGGGATGACCACCACTGCAAACAAATTGTTGGGATGAAGTTCCTCTTTCCAACCTACCGAATGTTACAGAAAAAGGATCTACGCTTTTTGAGACGATGAAGCAGAATTCAGCTTGTTCTACATTCATCACCCGAAATGTAAGTTCAAGGAGAAAATGGCATGTATAATCGTCACTATGTGTTGCAAGCAATCCTCATCTGATCGCTTTGATAACAGTAAACTTTGTAATCAATGGCTGGTGGTAGTGTTGGGACAGTCTGTAACACATACCATCGTTAGCTATATTGTGATGGATTTCCACAGTTCAGCTTGCATGTACTTTTCGACATCCCACACATTCAGGATGGGCACCTGTTTTGAATGGTACCATGCTCGTTTTTGTTGAGCCTAACCAAAGTTTTATGAGGTGTGGTAAAAGTCGAGATGAAACAAAAGTTCCATACCAATTTCGATCTGTTGCAAGACATTGATCCCGCTGGCTTTCCGTTCCAACAAGAACAAAGTATGGTTTCATTGGAAGGCGTTGGGACCACTGGGTTAACAGAGTTTCCTCCAGTTCACAGACATTAGTTCATATATGACTGTAAATGTGCTGCACTTAAATCTGAACGAGGATCCCTATTGAAATAAGATGCATAAAGCACATTTCCTGTAGGTTGGTTTGCAAAACTTCTAAGTATGTATTGCAGGTTCCACGAACTGTGATCAGACAACCATGGTACACATGACCGCATGCAGACGAAGATGCCGTCAACTAATCAACTGAGCAGCGAAGCAATCTGTGTAGCTGATTCGACATCTCAAAGGAACGGATGACATTCATCACACGATTCACAAGAGGGTGCCGTTGGTAATCTGAATCGGTAGAACGAGGGCAAAGTAATACTCTGCTTGGCCAGGCCGGAGTATCAAACCGAACAGCTCGCTGTGGTTATGGAGCCACAGTCACCAGCCAGCAAACACATGCTCCGACCACACGCGTATAGGCTGAATTTACGGACAAAATGCAAGACGTTTGTAATCAACGCTGATTCGTTTCCTTTGTAAATTACATAAGACTTGTTAATTTCGAATTTGAAAACATTTGTGTGGTAGCTTTCAGACGATTCTGAGGACCGTTAAGAATCGCTGTCACCACATTGCACGCGATCGCATCATCCGCGTGCTATGGCGACCACCTCAGCCTGTTTTATGCCTTAACTGATATATACTGCTTCGTCGAATCACACACTAAACTCGTCAGCCGTGTTGCTGTTTTTGTTGGCTGATGGAATACATCTCTCATCATGGATTCGACAAGACGAGGGCTTACGAAACTCATAACAATGACCGACTGGGTCAGCCTATCGAGGCTACGTGAGCTGTGCTACCAACGTCTTGTTTGACCACAGTTCACGGGTTAATAAATCCACTGTCGATCTCTAACGCTTTGCATGATGTCCATTCGCTTGTGATGACTGTCCACACCTCTTGCTCACTGCCTGATCTACCACACATGGTATGTTGCTGCTACGTTTTTTGGTGTCTGTATCGTGTTGTCGAAGTGCGTGCTATACAGTCAACCCCATTCAGATAATTATTAAGTAATGCCTTGCTTAAGCCAGGAGGCAAAACCAAAACAGTAAGTTATTCCATTCACCTAAGTGAGAGTGGTGCTATACTTTACTATGATCAAAGGGAAGGTTGCATTTAACATACGCAGAATGCACAGGGTGTGCATGTACTAATGATGCAGAATACAACCGAACAATGTGGTCCCTGAGAGAATACCCGAAGCCAAGATCCAGGAAAAGTGTGTTCAGCGCAATAATCAGCTCACGTTCGTGTAAGAATTGTGGTTGCTGACCAAGTGTACATAAAGTGGCTTGAATTTCAGCAGACAACGGATATTCCTTGAATGGAACGGAATGGACCGGTGTGAGAATAATAGTGAAGTACAACAGAGATACAGTAAATTAGTTGATCACGGGATTCTGGTTTGTCTTTACACAGCAGTCATTATGTCGCACACATAACAAAACTCCTTTGGGGAGGTGGAACTTTCAAAAACGAGGGAAAATTTTTAAGGAAAACGAACATTCACATATCGAGTTGTAAGACTTATGTGCATACAGTCTGCAACAAACCACGAAGTCTCCACTCACAACAGACAGTCAGCCGTATTAATGCAACAACCGAAGTCTGTCAGTGTCAGTCACAATAAACCGTCCTCAATCGAAGGTTAAGTACGGAAGCAGATAAGAAAGTGTCACTCATTTCAATGTTGTTGTTGATAACTTACCTGATCCCGTTCAAATATTTACAGCAGTACATTTACTTTGACGTCAGTACTGCAAAGAAGTGAAATTAGGTGCGAATTTTTGCATATTGTGATACGCCACTCTGAATGGTTTTGCGAACCCTTGGTAACAGGCTGCATACATCTGTAGCTGCAAAATGAATGAAACTAATAGACAAATCGAATACATCTCTTTTGCCTCTAATTCGGCATTAGTACTGCAGCCTAGTAAACAAGCATCACGATGAGTTTGAACCGCCTAGTGCTACTTGAAACTCATTCAAACGAATACTTATGAATTTCATTGAACACGGCTGTTTCCCACAGACCCCCAAGTAGTGGTTCAGAAACTTACTCAAGTTATACATGCGATAAAACAATTCCACTCACAATTCTATCCACAAACACTAATCAGACGAACTGAAACACATGGATTTTACACAGAACTTCGGGAGCCTGGAAATCATCGAATGGTATGTCTAGTAGTTTCCTGTTTGACGTACGTGAATTATCAGAGTTGAATTACCATGAAGTACACGTTCTTGTAACAAGCAAGCCAGACGTTCTGGCTTCGTGTACTCGTTATACTCGCAAACCAGCTGTGAGCAACGTGGAGACACCGGGGGAGAGCGCTATTCTAAAGTAAAGGTTCCAGCGTTGATCCTGTAAAGGCAGACAACAGAAACAATCGTGAGCCAGAGGCCCGGTAAGACATGCACACGACTTACACAATCGAAAACAAAGGTGGCACCAACAACACGACAGCACGGTACGTTACATTCTGACCACTGCGACCGTTACCTGTGCAGCCAAAGTTCATAGATGCATCTGAATGAATGCTGACGATATAGAATGCAAATGCTAACGTCTCCACATGCTGGTGGTGCCGATCATCACTGTAACTCACCGGATGAGTTACATGGAAGAGAATACAATAGAAAATGGAAAACTATGATTTCCGGTTCCAGTGCGCGTGGCTAGAAGATCAGTTCAAACAAAAGCCACCTATGTCTGAATCACTTTGATGTGTAGAACTGAATATTTGAGGTGACACAGTGTCGAATATATTTTAAGGGTGGCTGCACGATGATTAGAAGCACGGTGTTACAGGAATGTGTACCAGATGGATGATCATAGGTTAGTAGGGTAGAGCAGATGTGGCACACCCATAGATCTCGTCGTTTAGTCGCTGCATTATTACGTGAGTAAATCCCTTCTCGTTGTCGATTGTGCAGGTGACATGAGTGGAAAATTGTCATTCGCCACTTTGCATTCTGTTCTAGTCCACACCTTAGTTAAACGGTTCAAGTACTTTAATGAGAGTAATGTGGGATGTTTTGTTGATATGAGTTGAACTTCACTCATAATTAATCACATTTTTACCATTTCAATGGACAGTTCGATTATCATCATCTCTAGAGCGACACACTGTTTCAGTTTTGTTCATTTGGGAGCTAGTCAGCACAGCTTATCTTGGCGATGGTTAAACTATGAACTCCAACAACGCTTTTATAAGGCGGTCTTGCTGACAGATGCACCACTGACTCCACATTGAGTACACCCGAATTGTCACATCGAAACGCCCAGTTATAATTAATTGTGCCTTGTCTTCGACGTAAGGAGTCGTGTTTATCACGGAGTCATTCGATCTGCTGTTTAAACCATGATAGGGCAATTTTTAACTAAAACGAAATTGGTCGTTCTTGGTACTTTGTGGCACTCCTCAGAAAGAATGATATTCGGAAAGTATTTGATTACTTCGAAGAGAAATTCAATGGGGGGACGTCAACCACACTCTCATGGTGTACGCTTCCATCATATGAAATCGTGAGAATTCGTGTTATCAGCCGCTGTCACTCTTTCGCAGACCTGTTGATTGCAAACGTTCAAACACTAGCACCATTCCTTAGACAAAGACGACGAACTGTTGGAAAGTAACCTTAAACCGAGAAATGTATTATAGTAGAAAAAGCCGATTGCTCTTGGGGCACTGCAATAATCGAGCCATTCGCTAGTTGGCATACACTGAATAAGATCTCAGTGCCTACTACATTTGTGATAACGCTAATTTGAAAAATCAGGACGATTCCCTCAATTTCAAGTTAATTTCAGTCAAGGACAAACCTGGATTAGATAATGCATATTAGCTTGTGAAATACTCACTATATTTCGGCTATCGACTAAACAACCAACTCCCGCCGGGAGAATTAGAACCCGGGGTGAAGTGATCAAATCATTGATCGATTAGACAGCTAACCAATCCTCCAGCCAGGGCGAAAGATGTTCAACGTTTTCTTATGTTGAGCGTACAGGATACATTGAGCAATGGATGAGTCAACATGACTGGATCATACTGTTGAAATCAGTTATCAGTGTAGCATAACCGCTAAACAGTATGGGTTGTTACTGGTAACAGCCTCTCTGTGTTGGTTAATTTTGTATATGAACGCACATATACCTGCGAGATACCAAGTCTCTCCAGTTAGATTGTATTGTGCCCATCTTTGTGAAACATATGGGTGGTTCAGCGGTTGCTCAGCCATTTCGAATCGCTTTAATCGAGGTGAACTGGTGTGTCACTCGATAGGTGTTACACAAACTTTTGAAACCTAGCGGTTGTCTATGCACACCAGCCTTTGTAAAACAAGAGCATCAAACTTCATGATACGATGGTTCTTGTGGTTAACAGTGAATCAAATAGGTCGCTGCTTTTCTTGACGAACGTGCTAACCAAACTTAAGCCACAGATAAATCACCTTGGCCTACCTTGACCGTACTGCAAAAGACCGAGAGGTGTTACCTGATCGCATCTGCCTCAGTCCTTCTTCGGAGAGGTCCCGCAACGATGTCCACATTATTACTAACACTTTATTGATCGATATAGAATATGGAAAGTTGGTGATTTATTAAAAGTGGGTTTTCAATAGGCACACAAGCAAAACCACTTCTAGTGTTTCCCAATAGTCAGCCTGATCCCGATAGTCTCAACAGCTGCCAGGATACGGCATGTCATATCTATGGAGTGAACCCGTGTGATGCGGTAGTTTGTGTTGAATACGATATCCACATTGAATTTTTGACCCGAGTCTATTGAGTGGGCCAAAATGAATTTGAAACTCTTTAATTGTCGTCCGGATGTCAACCGAGCAGGAAGGTGTTCATGTATTCTCTCTGACAAACGCCTTGATCTGCAGCCGATGTAACCTATTTCAAAGCAGCAAGAAAAGGGACAAATATAAAATGAAGGAGCACTACTGGGTGCTGCGTCTTTGAGGTGAAACTTCACAAACGATAGTCTTGGTTGTATAGCGTCAAAAATCACATTCTTACGAAAGCGATGGATATACTGAAATAGTTTTTTCAGTAGAACTTGCTGGTTATTCTATTCTTCAGCCTACCCGTCAATTATTTATGAACCCTGGTCAGCTGGGCTTACTTTGAAACCCTGAATGATTATGTGACTTGTTAGAAATTATAACACGGAATAATGTATAACTCGCTTACCTAAACACTTAAAGAGCCCCTGCACCTGAGTTTTAAAATCTCTGCACTTTGCAGTCTGAATTTGAGCATAAGTCGAGGGAATGATCTTCATCTTATGTAGTGACAGCGGTACCAAAGCAAGCTGAACCAGTTGTCCACTCTACTCCGCTGGTGATCATTGCAAGTATCTACTAATAAGAGAACTAGGTAACCCTTTTGATAAAATGCTACATGTTTACCGCGACGTTTACTACATCTGTAACATACTACATGACAATGGGAATGAAGTCACCTGATATTAGTATGTTAACTTACACAGGAGTTACAGGATATATTTTGGCCACACAGTTTTACCTTTGGTTATTTATTTATTACTTATCTACTCACCGTTTGTTACTTATTGTTCTGGGATTAAGGCCCTCATGTTATAAGATCATTGATTTTAAGCATTTAGTTACTACCCAGCAAAAAAGCTGAGGATGTCCTAGTAATTTCCGAATTTTTGTGTCGCTCACTTGTGTAGAAACCGACGAGTAATCTTATCGATGCAGTCCACACTTCAGACGTAAGATATTCCATAATAGACTTCTTTCTGTTTTCCGTATTCAACACGCTCTTTAGCCTGCCCCCACGATGAATTAGTTACGCGATTGATTGCAGTCCTTAGTTCACTCAATTCATTTTCAACTGAACGTTGTACTGCTGAGCACCAAAATGTTTAAACAAACAGATTCACTGAAATTCTATAAGCTTTGATCTGAATCACAAACAGCAACAACACAAAAATACCCCCATTTCTTCGAAATTCACCGAACCAATAGATAATACGATCGATCGTCGGAATCTCGTTTAAATTTCAATCAAGCTTGCACGGTCAGTCCACCGCACACTGAAAAATTAGCCCAGTGGACCCTGCTGGGTCTTGGCTAAAGCAAGTCTGCATTTCACTGCACTTACAAATGCGTATGGCCACGGTGAAGACAAAAAGTAGTCACTGTTGACAATTCGCCGGCATGAGGCTTACACCAGAAGTAAGACGAGAAATTCTACCATCTTACCGGTAGAGATGAACGTTCGTGAATAATAAGTTTATGGGAGCTTGACAGTTTCAAGCGTTAATTGTACGGATCGACGTTACTGTTTGTGACAGAGAAGCTGGCATCCTCCAAACAGAGCCACATACAAACCTACTGCTTTTGTTCATACATAACTGGTCGGTATTCTTAAGCACACTTCTTTGATGCCTACGTGTCGTGTGATTATTTCGAGGTCTATGTTACATGTACGGCATCTAACAGAGAGGAACGTGAAGTTAGGACATCGTGACCGATGGGGAACAGTGCGCGGTGCAATATTCTGTGTAATTGGTTGTTGCACATTTGGGCATTCGAATCGGTAAACTACTTGTGCTACTCTGATGGGAAACACATCGTGTAAATCTTAAGCGATCAGGTAAATGCAGTGCCGTTCACACACACACACACACACACAAATTCGTTTTAGATTGTCATCAACATATTATGGTCTGATGTTTTAGTTAAATTGTTTGAGGTCTGAATGATGAGCTGATCATACCAATCTAATCGTGATTATAAAGCCATCTAGGCGGGTAAGCATCCGCATGATTCCTCTTTGATCTTTGGATTCACGGTCAGTTGTATTTGGTCTCATGTACGGTTCCATTTTTATGTCTACAGAGCCGATACAATAAGAACAGATCTATTCAGTTACTGGATCAATATGTTAAGTTGAAATTTTGAAACAGGATTCACTAAAAATGACACGAAAGTATGTTACGATTTCTTGTTCCCTCCTCCTAATTTGCAGGTCTGAATAAGGACCATGACTTTGGCAAATATTTCCGTCAGATATTTCCAACATGAAAATGGTACTGGGGATTTATTTACCGTCACAAACATGCCAGTAGCAGAACACCTACTGTCTGCCGTGCAAGCCTATCAAATTGGTAACCGGAGTACACAGCAGAATCCGAAATGATGAGAATATTTTGATAATTCTCCCAAATTAGTGATTAAAGTCATGGGAAGGACATAGAAACAAATATGATTTGATTTCTGTGTTTGATCATCAGGCTGAATACAGCGCAGTAAACGCGAAAACATTAGCTAGATTTGGTCAGAAAGACGATCAACAGGTTACAAAAAGCGTACTTTTTATCAGGCTATGCCAGTGTTTGGGCCGAATTGACTGTGGTCCAGGAGAGATTAAGCATCCGTGGGAAGTTCTTCGAAACGCACAGGGCAGGGGTGCACATTCGGACACTAATGACGTCGACAGCAGTCAACATTCGGAATTTCACCATTTTTGATCTATTCCTTGGCACTTGGTAGACAATCCAAAAAAACATCTTTCCTACTGACAAAATGATTATAGTCAGTCAAATGAGCAACAATTGCGTTTGAAACCGTATTAATCATACCACTGTCCGACTACGTCAGATGAATTTCACGCACTTTGTCAGACAATCGCCTTGTAGTACGACCGATGTATGATGGCTGACACAAGCAAACCAATGAATACGCACAACAGCTGGTTTTAGGACGTAGACTTTTGTCTCTGAGATGTGACACGATAATGAGTATTGAACGGAAGCTGATGCCACGTTGAGCATCAGGGTAGATTGTCTCGACTGAAGTTTGGGGCTTTTATGCAATAACTTCGGCCATGGGTCCCGTTGAACGGGAGATTATAAGATACGATTTTCTGAGTCACACAAGGTGACTTAATTTTCAACATTACAACTTGCATTTCCTTCTAAATGAAATGCAGTGAGTAGTCATTCCGCAAGAACACTTCTTACAAGAAATCTAGCTCAGTTTGTAAAGTGTAAGGGCTGCAGATCTTTAACGCTGTACCTGTAGGAGATCGCATGAGGTTTCGATTTTGCTTACGCGCAACGAAGCTTTCGAATTAAACGAACTGACCACCTGGAGTCTGTTCCGTATATACCTTTTGTTGAACTAAACCATCATTTCTTCTTAATGTTGCATCATCTAAAAATGTCATTTGGGCGTCATCTGATTCGTTGGTGAGTTAAGTTAAAAGTTGCCATAATTGTGTTGATGTTGGAGTCCTCATTGGCGACTCAAAAATATAGTCAACGTAGCGTTTATAAAATATAAACGGCTGAGTGACTGCATTCAACCACAGGTCTTCAATTTTCGGCTTTGAATCTGTTGAGTATAACTCCGGCTAGAACCTTCATGGTTAAGCTCAGTAGATTGATACCACAAATGTCAGTACCTTCATAGATCCCTTGTGTTTGAGCAATGATACGACGAAGGTGCCCCTGAATACTTAAAGATTGTTCAATTTTTCCAAATGGAGTGAACCAGCTGGAGCGAAACACGTTCCGAAACTGGGCTGTCGTGTTTCCGGAGGTCCCTAATGGTTCATCCTGTCCCGATGGTTTTCTGTTTTGCAATTATGCAATGTCTCTTTGGCTCACTAAACCTCTGGCGGGTCTGAGGTAGTAGTAATTGTCTGTATGGTGGGTGAATATGACTGGTTATTCACTGTCTATGTTAACAGGGTGATCCAATATACCTCGTTGGGTTCACACTCAACCATCATGCAGACTTCCGTATATGTGTCCTAAACGCCAGAGGTCCCGTCGATTGGTGCAGTGGCAAACTGGATGGAAGCAATGAAAAACGCCTTAAGTAAAATGGGGATTTTTTTATTACCGACAACCAACATGGCGCCGTATCCGATGACTTAGTGTTTTTAGTCGCCCTTGATCATTTCAAGACGTTAGACGGGTTGACGGCAATTACTTCGAAATGTGACTCTTCTATCTCCAGTCTTCAAAGTAGATGTGGAGATAACAACCATTTCATTCCTTCCTCGAAGGATATGCGAGATCACTGCATCTTTGTCACCAAACCGGTTGGGCGTTTCTTGTTCCTACTGTTTCAGTGGCTGCTGTCGTAATCAGCTCTCAGAGATGCTGCATCACACTGTCAAGAAAAGTGAAAATAGGATCATCTTGAGGATGTGCTCGATCGTATGTTGGGAAGTTATTCTCGTCTCTAGGTTTCCCAGCCTCTTAAAATCTGACCTTCATAGCTTTCACCACGATCCTATAGAAACGGGCTGGTAAACGTTAATTAACAATTTCATCCCTACGCAAATGCCTCAGTCGTACGATTACGCAGTCAAACGAGTCGGGATGACGGCCTCATGAAAACATTCACATCCGGCTAGAAACGGGCGATGGCGATAGCTATCTCGTGAGTAGCTTACGGATGGAATAGACGGTTAACGTTTTTACTAACTGCGAATGCCGTGAGATCTGAGAGCATCCAGCTGGGGAACTGAATTCGGTCCAACTCAAGCGTTGAGGTTACCCAGTATAAAAATTTGGCCACTCGCCGGTATCGAGCTGACCGCACTGAAGAGCTGATCATAGAACTGTTCCATTGTAGTATTGGTGTGCTAAGAAATATGAAAAACTTGTCACAGACCAGAACGACGAAACAGTTACCGTTCTCCCGAACATCCGTTGGACCACCGATCAAGGGTTCCGTGACATCAGCCTCTGCTCCTCAGTGTTAACCCTGGTCCGCAAGTTTTCCCCCGTTCCTTGATACGCCATCAATGTTTTACCGCCGAGTTTCATTGTGACCAGTTTAGCCGGACCTCCTTACTTTCGGTGATGCGTCTAGCCAGCGGCGCACATACATTTTATGTAACAGTTATTAATATGCTATGCCAAACTGACTTGTTTTGCTTTGAACTGGAGAACCCTATATGGAGGCTCTGATTGAAAAGTCTATCCTATGAGGTAGCTTGGTACTATGTTTTTATATAAACCCCTATCCAGGAAGGATCCCACAGAAGTATCACCCAATTGACAGCGAGAGGATTAATCTAGCATGAGGACACAGTAATTAAGACATTAATGCCCCATTCTGATTTATGGTCCAAGCATATATATGCAAATTTCCCTCGAGTTGCTGGCAACTACTGTGGCACTTTCGACCTTACAGACTAATGTACTTGAGGCCACGGCCAATCAAATTGCGGTCAGTGGGCCCTGTTAAATCGTCAGAAGATACGAATTATGCGTTCAGGTATTCTAGTCTTACGCACGGTCTAGGCTGGATATGTATATATATATCTTAAAATGGGCAGAGGGCAGAAGGCTATATGTAAATATATATATTGTTGTCAAACGTGGTACTACAATTACAATAATGAACAATTTAAATGTACAGTAACTTACGACCAGGTTTACAAACGCATATAACAGTGCAGCAGAAACGTGACAAACCGTCCAGTTAATTTCAGCGGTAAAATATGTAGTGCGTTATTTTTACATATACAAACTAATGTGGTAGATTGTGGTAGGAATCTGAATATAAATAGTGAATTTGGATAAAGTGAAATTGTTTATGACCGATGTAGAGTGTACGGAAAAGAAATAAATGTTGACGTCAAACGGTTGGGAGTAAGCGCATGTGTTGCGAACAGACGAGTAACGTTAAATTAGAAGATAAAGACATACTGCTGCAAACATGTGAGCAGAGTGAGGTGAAATGTGAAATTGGGTTTCACAGGCCCTCTGTTCAAGAATATTTCGTCTATCTCTGCTTTCATATGTGGAAGACAACGGTGTTGTAATCATTAATGTGTTTTTTCCAGTTCAATAATAAGATAGTATCTTATCGTTTGAGCGTTCCGAGGCAGTCAGTAGTGTGACATAGAGTTCCATTAGTGTAACTGCTCTCGTCCGGCTATCCCGTTCTGGCCTAGCAGATATTGTTGAACCTGGAATGACCAAAGTCCTAGTTAGCATGGCCTTTTGGATTTACGCAACACACTAACCTGAGTACTGGCATAGAATGTGCTGTGCATACGCACACACATGAGTACGATCAAGTCATGCACACTATCACTATCACCTGGAGAAATTGGATCTAGTGTGCTAGCTTCCAGACTGAACACCGTGCAATTTGAGTGGTCGATAGCTAAATTGTTTAACGCGTGAAGTAAGGTCTTCAAAAATCCCTGATGAACCTAGACAGGTGGGCAACGAGTTGAGTTATTTTACAGTCCATTGACATACAAACTGCTTAAAATTAAGCTTACTTTGCTACATTTTTAGAAACTCGGTGATTTTGCTAATCACAACATTCTGAACTGGTAAACGCGGGATTGTTGTTTACAATAGTTTTCATCACTCAGTTAATCAATATTTATGAGAACGAAGTAATTTTTCCATTGCTGGAAATTACCAGGAGAGAACATGTTGGTTATGGTCTTGCTTTGAAATGCGGCCAAAACTCATGAGGTAATTTTGTAGACTATTGTGTCATTGACTGCATGTCAGGCACAACCAAGTTGTCACGTACAAGCACAGCCACATTCAAAGGGCAACCTGATCATTACTCACAGGCAAAAGTGATTGAGCATTCATATATGATAACTCGGTCGTGCCTAATATCAGATCAGTGGCGCAGTGGTCAACGCGATTGCCTCATGAAGGCGTGGCCGGAGTTCTAGTCCGGACAGTGTCAAGGATATGCACTACTGACGAGCTTTAATGAGAGCTAAACTCGAGTCTAGTGTTTCATTTCGGAAGGGGCCGACTGAGAAGTCTATGGGAATGCGACAGCTTCGATCAGTTGTGGATGATGTTCAACTTATATCATCTTTTCGGAGACATCAACACCGTAAACCAGTATGTCTCAGGGATAAGACAAAGGTACTTTCGATGGAATTTCTTCGAAGCATGTGACACCCATAGACAAGGTGTTCGGCTGAATTTTCACCGCCACATATGGTTCATGTACTTCTACCCAATGCACAGTCTACATTCACTAGCCATTTTACTTGGGCCGGATTACATCAAAAACCTTCCGCTTTTTGACTGGTCGATTGTCAGATTGTTCTAACTTGTGGTCGATGTGACAATTATGTTTTGGCCCCACACTGCGCGACACAAACACAGGTGCGCTCTCACTCGTCGCGCTGTAATTCTGCGCAATTGGTGGGACTGTAACAGTTGGTGACAGTCAATCGCAAGATCAATAGTAACATCACGTGAATAATAAATGGAAGAGTTCAGAAGCTTTCGAAACAGCCGCGCGATCAATGTAAAGCTACTCGTTTTAGGCTTTTTTAGTCATGGCACAAAAATGGTTGTTCAGCGGACCTCAGCAGTTTCAGCCGTAGTCTTTGAGACAGAATCATAGGCCAGCCACATTATGACCTTTAACCATTAACCGGGAAATGGAACTTCGTTCGAGGCTTGGTTTAGGCGTTATGCGAACCCACTCATGAGGGCCACAACAAACTCAGATGCTAGTACTTAATTTCAGTTACTTTTAAGAGAGTACGGTCGAACAGAGCACACTCAGTATTGAAACAATGTTCCACCAAAAACCTACATTTTACAATATACATATAAATTAGGCTGTCAGCGTTATTTTGAGAGTAGATAAGCCAGACGCGCGATTATTTACACATTCAGTTGAGTATTTCAAGTTAGCCATGGGCTGTAGTTAAAATTCACTAAAGGTGAATCAGGAATAACACAGTAGGTGGAATGATCCACAACTATTCGAAGTTGGCTCGGTGGTCCACCAGCATCATCCCAAGGTCAGCAGGAGTCCGTGAAGCATAGACAATAAGCACCTTGCTTAACTGAACTACTATCCTCTGTTCCGGTTCCATGACCTGAACACAACGAAATGACGTTGCCATGACCAAATCACCTGGGAAATGGTGACACGGAAAAATTCTTGTCGAGCTTCATTGCGATTGAGTTACCGCTCATCGGTTGGGCGAATGACATCTGAGCCTTGAGTAAACAGCTCAAGACCGTGGTCAGTAGAGAGGATTTACATGTGGCATTGACCTGCTGGACACCCCAAAAAGCAAGACCATTAGCGAGCGGTAGATTTTTACGACACCAAATACGCACTAGTTCATTACCAACCTGTAGTGTTGTAACCGGATCTACGGTCTATGTGTGCATCGGCTGACTATAACAGATAACAGACCAACGGTCCAAGACACGGCGGATGACGGAATGACTGATAACAACAAGGCAGATAACTGGAAAACGGATAACGGCAATGAACAATGGGAGGCGAAACTTCTCAACCAACCCACTTATAAAAAGTTCACACATGAAGACTGGAAGAAAACTGGTCTTCGAACAGTGTTTCATTACATCGCTCAGTATAACGACAACATGGTCACAAACTTGTTCATAATTGTAAAGTTTCTGACCAATAAGCAAGTAATATGGACAAATAGATTAGACAGAAGCCCAGACAATAAAGCCAGATCCAAATAGGAAGGCGAGCATGTAGGCGAAATACGAGAAATGGCAAAGAAATGTCCGGAATTTTCGTTAAAGCCGGAAAATCACCTTCTTGTCAATAATGAAGGTTACCTAAAATCGCAATGTGTTAGGCACATTTCGAAGCCAATAAAGTGACACGTTCGGTGGATTGAAGACTTCTACGAAACAGCAGTTGCTGTTAGGCCCAACAAAAACAGTAAAGAAAATAATAATAAACATAAAGCGGCACATTCCGGAAAAAAAATTTCAGTAGAGCCCTCAAAAACGTAAATGCGCAGGATTTATAGCCTGACAAATTTCCCTCGATATTGTCAAGTGCGTACTACAGAACAGGGTATTATAAAGCGGATAGCAGTGGTCAAATGTACAACTAGACATATCAGGGAAATATACGGCGGATCTACTTGCTAATCAGTCGATAGTATCATGCCATGGGAGTGGTAAACTAAGCGTAGCCATGGGATGTTCCTTTGGACCTATCTTGGCTGACATTTTTATGGCTTATCTAGGCAATCGGTGCGAGAAAGTATTTTTAAAACAGATTTATTTCTCCGATATGCGGTCGATGTGTTACTTATGACTGATAGTAAAGAACATATCAAAGACGTCCTGACAGTATTCAACAGACTGTATGCCAACATTACACTAAATTCTGTAAATGAATATAACGATTCTCTCCTGTTCTTAAATATCCGCCTTACTGGTAGGACCGACGATTCGGTACATCGCTCAGTTAATCGTAAGTGCACTTGGAATGGCCAATACTTACACTTTAACAGCTTCGTGCCAAGGCATTAAAAAACAGGCCTTATCAAAGCGTTATTCAATACAGCCAGAAATATTTGCTTCCATGACACAATCTAGAGTGAACTGCAGTTCACTACTCGGGTTCTGTTTGGTAATGAGTACCCCTAATCACTAATCTTCAAGTTTTCTGAGGAAAAATTACACGAGCAAACGATGATGGTGGTGCCAAAGATGAAGGCCTTTCTATAACTGCCGTTCAAATGGGATGATGTAAGTACGTCGCTACAATGCCGAGTGAAGGCCGCTGTATCACGTAAGTATAATGTCGCAGATTTCGTGTTAACCTACACTATTAAACGAGCACCATTTCCACCTCTAAAAACTCAAATACCTCCGTTCGCCAGATCCCATATCACTTGCCGATTATCATGCATTTGCCAGACTGATTACGTTGACATGACGGAACGACAGCTGAAGTTTCGGATCTCGAATGGCATCCCAGTATAAATGAGAAAATATGCGGTGCAGACACTAAGTGATACCTATGTGGGCACCCAACAACCGCCACACAGACGACCAGTATCAGCGATCGCTCGTCATCTCCTGGAGAGCCATCACCACGTGGATCCCACGCGAGCATCCACAGTTGCTTACACAACTGGCAAGCCGCGATTGTTACGATAAGTTGAAGCCGTTGTTCTGAGACGTTAATGTGCACCTCTCTGTGTGCAGAAAGAGACTTTTGTTAGTGAATCACTCCCATGGTAATGATGCTATTGACTGATTAGCAAATAGATCCGCCGTACATTTCCCTGATATGTCTAATTGTATATTTGACCACTGTTATCCGCTTTATAATAACTTGTTCTATAGTACGCACCTGATAATATCGAGGGAAATTTGTCAGGCTATAAATCGTGCGCATTTACGTTTATGACTGCTATAGTATAATTACCAGGCGGTTGGAAAAGTGATTTGCCCAAAATTTCCATTCGAAGTTGGAACAGAGAGTACCGATGGCAGCCCCTTAAATAGTGGATATAGATGGATTTTTTGAGAATAAAGGTGTAGCGAAGAAGCCCTTTTTCGGTTACTCATCATCAGACCAGATACACAACATCTATATGAAACATTGTTGACAGGACGAACCGAAAATAGCAACATGTACAATTGAGGTCAAATCTGTCATCGACTGATATGGAGACAACGTTTTGATAGAGGTACGTCACAATTATGATGCCATTGGAAATGTAGCAGTTTGATCGGTCACGGTATGGGTGGTAGGCCATGGCAAAGGCAAAACTTGAAGAAAGCGTTCATGTGTGCACGATGGTTGGTTATTCAGTCGGATTCCGATCGCCTCAGCGGCGGCCAAAGCTCAACATCTCACGGTTTTTGGCTGACCGCCCTTGACTCATTAAGTGGAAGGAAAGAAGAGGCCGGGTTAATGGCGTTGTGCAAATCGACAATAGGTGCCACAAACTTCCTTGTAAATGTTATGCGTTTGGCTTGTTGATAAATATCCAAGGAAAAGCTTGTTCGCTAAACAGTTTTTTCTGATGACCACTCTGGGTTTTTTAGCCATTCAAAAAGTGCGAAGGACCTAACTGTGCTGCTTGAACTTAACCTTTTTAAGTTTAGCATAAAGTGTTGATAACAGGAGTTAAGGATTGTGGACTTCACTCGCTAACCATCTAGCTCATATTGTTACAAATGCGTACTCATATTTTTTCCTCTATCACTTAGATGACTTCTGTTGATTATAACGCATCCTTTGGTTAACCGATTCTCAGACGATTCAACCATTTTTTAGCACATCTCCACTTGACTTGTCAACATGTCCCAAGCATCGTTTGTGATTGGACCGTAAATTATCATCGCAAGTAGGTTCTTCTCTGAGACTATTTAAACTCCGTTCCAGGGCCTTATCGATCGGTCACAACATTTCTTTAAGCTAAGATATCCTTTGGGATGGACAATATTTAACATAACTTATCTCACGATAAGTCCTTATAATCTAAGTTTTTGAAACTGTGAACCGGAAGGGCCAATTTAATCCCTGAAGCTGAGCTGAAATCAACGCATGTATGGAGAGAAGCATCATCATCCAGCACCGCACAAATATCCCTACCATCGATGAATCGCGGCAGGCTTATTCTTCTAGCGGTAACTCATAACTCCGCCTTCCATGATCGGATAAACCACCTATTTTTTGGTATTTGTTAGTCAACATTTCAAGCTTGACAAAATTATGCATAATCAATCGAAAGTCTACCGTGTTGACTGGACAGTATTTAGCACCATATTTGATCGACAATGAAAAGTAAGAAGCAGTGGCAAATCACATCAATCATCGGGTGAGTTGACCACCAGTTAGCACATATGTTAGCGTCGATAAATGGGATTTTGATTAGTGTGCTTAAATGTCAAGCCTGACACAAGTTATCAGTGTTAGCTGCCTCAGCCCACTGTTCTCCAAAAGTTTGTCAAAAGAGAAACATTGATGGACAGTTGGATCACAGAATGTTACCCCTTTGTGTACTCGAGGGTTTTTAGTTTCTGAAAGAATGATTCCTATTTTGGAGAATAAATTAAAAGTTACCAAGTAAACGGTCTCAACGTTGCCTACAATGATACCTAAATTTTAGTTTGGGAAACGTCTAGAGAAGACTTGTCAGGATCTGTCCGTAACCTAATCCGACGTCTCAGAACCTGTCATCTCTTCAATCTAAATGGGAGTTAACGTATGGGATGTATGGGATTGTGCAGACGCAAACACGGTCGCCTTCCGGTCATATGAATGAGCGAATTGTTAGCCACACAATAACTGACGCAAAATTTGACTCATTTTAACTTATTACAACGGACTCGAAGTGAAGCGTTTCCTACCTTTTTTTACCATAAAGTCACACAAGCTGGGCATGCCCCAATTGATCTCAGCTTTCGTTTTCGCGCATAAATTTTAGCAAATCCTATGTGTAAGCAAACAGTATATCTGTGTTTTGATTCCGCTACGGCTCATTAATACTCCATTTCATTGCCACTACCGGGATTTGATCCTCAGCTATACTTTAATTAGGCCGCCTTACTAACCCATGCGCAACTGAATTTAAGAGAGGCGGAACTGAATGATAATGTGTAAATGCCCAGTCACTTTCAGTTTTGACTACTGGACAGGTTGCTTGATTTCGACCGGTATAATCACAGCAACGGTTTGGTTATCACAAAATACAAGCCGGAATTCCTCCTAAGTTGATTTCACAAAATCCGTTGAGCCTCAGAGTGAACAGTCGATCAGGTCTAATGGGGTGTCATACGTGCAGTAACTAACAAATTGTGATAATTCCAATTCTCCATCTGGAAAAGGATATAGGTTACTGATAACCACTGGAAACAGTGGAATTTGAAACTGATGTAACTTTTCGAATTGGTCCAGCTGAAGGTGTTAGGAGAATGAGATTTTTGCGGTAGATCTTGAACATTTGGTTTAGGCTAAACAACATGCCATGCCCCTGAAGAACAGATTACATTACGACCGTACACTTGCTTATTTTCAATCAGTGAATTCTCGTAGACAGTGTTGGTTCTCTAATTTCGAAAGGTTTAGATCATTTTGTGCTTCCCCTAGTTTATTCCCAGTTAAGTTGGGAAAAATTATGCACGTCGAGCAACGTAATTTTTGGTGTTTAAAGGATTTGTTGTTCTGAGAACGTATGGCTGGTTTATTTTTCAAAACCAGATACCAGTTAACAGAATCATAGTTGGAAGGGACTAGTTTCGTGAATACATAATGGAACGATAGCACACAAATTGTTAACACGAACTTTGTTTTTTGAGGGGGAAGGACTGCGCGATCAGTATCCCAAAGCTGATTAGATCTTTGATTGTCTGGAATTCGAAAAAGAACTAAAATGTTCACTGGTCCCTATCAGTTTCTTACTAATAATGTAGACTGAACCATTGTCAACATCGAGTTAAAAACAAAACTGTAAGTTACCATCAAATGAGCTATTGCACTGCATATATATCTGGTTTCCAGAAATGGATTTCAAATTATCTTCACAGTGGCATCGTGTACCTGACGTCCAAAGATTTTACAATACAATCACTCCCGACCTCATGGGAGTATCTTAGTTGTTGTGAACTCCAGCTAAGGTTTCGACGGTTAGGTATTGGGGCATTAAACTGTTGGTTTAGCACCACTCAAAAGTGATCACAACTGTTGCAATTCCACAGCATTTCCAGTCGGCTGTCTTAAAAAATGAAGAAATAGACTAGGGTTTTGTCATTTTTAGTGTTCATTGTTAGTTCACATCATTACAGCCGTCTAGTCATGGCGTCATCGGTTGAAGATAACAGGACAGTTACTCTGTCTCCTGTCAATGGGGTCAAGCAAACTGAGTGTCACTCACGAACGAATGTGGTTGACGATCAACTCTTGCATAGTGCAAGGTCGATAGCCTAATAATGAACACGGTTACCTCGTGAAAGCGCTGCCGGAGTTCTCGCCACAGCCGTGACAATGATGAGCACTACCGACGAGCTCTAACAGGAGCTCTCTGTCACTGTACTATCAACCAGAAGTATTCTCACTAGAGTTTTTTTAGGTTGGCCCCTTCGGGTAATACAAACGTTTGCGAACATTAAGATCATTATGGTTTTTACAGTAAGTTGGGAAGCGTAGAGTCAATTAGATGAACGCTCAATGGAACAGACTTAATGCATAAACGTTAATACTTCGTTCATTTGCAGTAGTTCTTAATATTTGGCTGAGACACACCGGGTATGTGTCCCCCTTTATTTACGTTAGTCACTTTAATTTGGTTAAAAACATTTACTTACAAATTTAAATGAAATTACGCCGTACACTACGGATGGGTTATGGTAGTCTGTTTCCCTTTACTGATATTTATCCTGTACTGCTAAATGAGATAAAGAGGTTATTCCTCACATCATATTTTTGTGTTCTTCTGTGTACACCTGTCTTTTGTTAACGAACTCATCGACACATTCGATATTACTGCTGTACCATCTTCTTCATAAGGTTATGTCCAACCGAACAATGTATACAGTCGACAGGAAAGCAGACGCAGAATATAAAAACCGTACACAATCAAGAGACTGGTTGTTGTCTCTGGGCTCTTGGAAAGCAAATAAATGAACCGGTTATATGTGAACACTCTAAGTGGTGGATATTCCATAATTAGGGGATGACGATAAATGAGGAAAATTGAACCGTAAACGAGAAAAATTCCCATTTCCTGTTGAGCCTAAGAAAACATAAGACACACCAGCATTATTGTAGATGAGAACCAATTGCGGAACGTCAGGGCTTCGGCTGGATTCGAACCAACGACAGAAACATCATGCCCAAAAGCAGAAGCGCTCTATCAGCTGAAATACGAAACCACGCCAGAAGCTCGGAAATTTCACATTTGGACTCGGTTACCCACATGGAATCCAGCAAATGATCCAGAAGATCGACTGCCGTAGCAGGATTTCTAGAGCAACTCAAACTGGAATCCACCAACGCCACTGTTGAGCATAGAAGTCATATTACTAATGAGAAGTTCGGCAAACATATGAGTTTAGATGAGGCTGAGCTCCTAGCGTGGCTTCAAAGCTCGGCTGGTAGAGCGCTTGTCGTGCTGACGTACGGTGTTTCTGTCACTGGTTCGAATTCAGCCGAAATTCTGACGTTTCTCGAATAGGTCTAATTTAAAATCATAAATCTGCCGAAATACTCATTAGTAATACACCAGCATTATTCGGAAACGAATGCACCTGACCATTTAGTTGTGGTGAGTTAGTTTTACCTGATAAGCAGTCAGTCATGCAAATTACAGACCAATACTATTTCGAACGATTACAATGAGAAATAAACAACAGACAAATTGAAAGCCTGCACATAAAAGTCCGCCCTAATTAACTAAGCCTGTTCTATATAGTACAGCCGGTTACCTAAATGTAATTTTGCCACTGCTTTCTAATATCAAATAGTTCCAACCCAACGTTTGACTTACGATCTACGCATCACTCGGAATTTCAGCCCATCATGTCAGATTATTCAGTGACCTATATGATAAAAGACCAGTTGAAATGGAAATGTTTACACACAGTCGCACCTTATTGACGGAGGGCATACGAAGCGAACACCTGAGTTTGCGTCCATGTTTGTGTGTGTATAGCTTCTGAGTTTTGACAACTGGACAGTATGTGGATGTCATCCAAATATGGCGAAGTATGTGACAGGAGCAAATTGAATTGGGTGTATGCGAATGGCCATTTGTCAGGCGAGCAATTCGTGTCAAAATTAGTCTGCCAGTGATTATGTTGTGGATCAGCAATACCACTTCAATACATTTCAGTAGTGGAGTTCTAGGGATACTAGGAATTCTAGGGACTATTCTAATTGTCCTGATAAGGATGTCAATCCCATGAACATTTCGATCAATTTCCCACAAAACATTGGTTTACGTAAATTACCGATTCAAATACAAAACTTCCGCTCTCTCGGCATGGTCTCGTGACTCCGCCGGTATTGCGCTTGCTACACACTGACATCATTTCTGTCACCGATTCAATTCCGGCCGATGTCCAAATTTGTCGTAACTGGTCAAATTTCCAGTCTATTCAATCTAACAAACTATGCACATGCGCTAGCGTTTCTTAACTACAAAGGAAACCTTTAATCAGGTGTGCACTTATAAATGCACGGATTGTTCATATTCAAATCGCAATTGTAACTAATCCAATGAGGTTATGCCGAAGCAAAGTAGAAACCAGCTGAATGAGCCATTAACACACACACACACACACAGGAATCAGCAGACTATCGGAAACCTGGAAGATAATTAATTCAATCGGCGTGATACGGACGCCCAATATAGTGATGCCGTATTCTGATGAATGATAGAGGCGTAAAGGAGACAAATGAATGGTAGTTGTAATGATTGCGAAGACATCACAGCGCAAGAACCGGTAGTTTTCCCGCAAACGTCGACATTTGATAATTCAAATTGGAATGCTTTCCTTTAAAAACTATCAGATATCAGGCAAAGGTGTGTGCCGAAGTGACCAAAGGTTGCAGTCTAGGTAAAACCGTTATTACACGGTTACAAACATTTTAGAGGTTGTGGACGAACGTAGGTCGGAAGGAACCACCCAGCCGGTGGTGTATGAAAGAGACAATAATTCTACATTGTCGATTTAAATATGTGTACTTGAAGTTCCATATCACTCTTTCTCCATCCGCTTCTCCTACTGGCCTAGATGAATTTTGATTGATGATCTTGTGTAATATTGTCTCCGTTCTGTTCCACTATTCTGGTGTGCTAGACAGTTTTTGGCCTCGTGTCTTTATGGTGGTCCTTGAGGTTTCAGGAAATCAATTGCGACGTGAAAAACATATGGCGAAATGGTCAGTATGAGAGGAGTATTTCAGGTGTGATCCATGTAAGTGTTCACACATCAAACACACTTTTCTTAAGCATTGGTCTTTCAGTAAAATAGATTTTCTGTAGACTTGCTACACGTGCAATTGTCATATTGTGGGTAAATTTAGGACATCAGAATTGTTCATCCGTTCTGTTCACTTCCGCCATTGTTAATTTGCTACTGTAGCTGTGCTAGGTGAGATATAACAAACCCTGCTAACCAAAATGTCTCCACAACAGCAATTCCAACACTGTGGCCACATCGACGGTTGATAGCATGTCGCAAATGCCAGCGAACTTGAGGGCATATGTCCGATTTTGCAGGTGTTAAAAACCCCTGTTAGCCGCAGGGTTTTGCAAACAGATGATTCTACTGACCAACGGCTCATGATGTGCAGTTTTTTCCACCTCCTCGTTTTAGATCATCCGTATACACGCTGACCCACGACTATCAGGTAACAGAATTGCAGGACGGCACAGACTGATAATCCAGACCACGTGGTCTAAGGCACCAATGGTGTAAGAAAGTATGTCGCCCTTTTTATCTGGTTTACCTCTGCCTTTCATAGGCCATTAGCCATTTGTTACTGGTCTGCACACTAAAAGTCATTCAGTACGGCTCCCGAAGGAGCTGAAAGATTTGGTTTGTAGACACTTGATCCAAGTGCCTGGACCGCATATTCCGTCACATATTAAGAGACCGTGGTTCTGACTATCTGGGTTGTGTACTGCTGATAAAGTCGAACGTTGCTAGAGCACCCGTCTGCTACCTCACTTGTGGCCGTTGAGACTAGCTGTTTGCTAAAGCATGTTTTAACTGTTTGTGTGACCGTAATGTGTGGTTGATGGCTTGTCAATCAAACACACTGTAAATCAGTTTCAACCTATTCGAAACGTAGGCGTCCCAGCAAAGCGAAGCAAATAGTAAGTCGGCTGACATATTGACGTTATTAGGCCGTAACCATAAGTGAACCAGGTAAAAGATGATATTGAGAAATAAAAATGTGTACCAACGCCGAGTGGATCTGCAGGACAGCCCCGTAATTGGGTTGATGTGGTAGTTGTTAAATAATGTAACTAGGGAAACCATACTTGTATCGTGGCCATACCTTGATTTCAAATCTCTTGGGTATTTCTCCCAGTTCCAAAAAACGGTTAACCCATTAGGTTTATCGTAACCAGTGTTCATTCTTACGGATTCGATGAGCACAGCCTGTAAGAGGAGTATATGCTTGTCCAAGGGAATCCCCATTATTTCGACGCTACATAAAACTAGACCATAATTCCGTGAATGATATAGTCAAAGACTAGAGAAACGTTGAGGTGCATACAGATTCCCTAGTATAGTCTCCATATATGTCTGGACAACCAACGAACAGTGTGAGTTAGTATCGCGAGCTTGGAGCAATGATAGGTTGGGACTCATTCCAACGTATGGTGTCACAGACGAATGCATCAAACTTTGGAAAGAATACTACTGGTAAAACGAGAATATATGGCGCAGCGTGATAACAACGTGTACAAAATAAGCTACGCAGAAGTTTTCGTGCCATGTGTATTATCTGGATACTGACATAAGAGAACGAAAACAATGTACTTCATTTGATAAATTTGTGGTGAACGTAATGCTTCCTGTCTAAGCATGTACAGGTCATCATATTCAGACAGAAGCGATGAGGGATGTTTATGCTAATCATTCATAAAAGATGGCTACCAATACAGAGAACTGCGTGCGTGTGCGTAAAATTATAGTTAACAGAAAACGGAGAGGACACGTTTGTATCTGGACAGTGGAAACTTGACTCCGAAGGTCATAACTTTGTCCAATGGTGTCAATAATTCCATGTTTTTTCTGATATTCTGATGTGATACTTAAGCAAATCTGGCCGTTTTATAACTAGTCTCACGACTCCTCTGGAGACTTGTCGTGCTGGTTATACATTCAGTCGTATTAAGCGAAAAGCATATACTATTCATGGATCTTCAAAAGAAAATCAAACATGTCAACTTGAATCAGGTTAATTCGGTAATGTGCATTATAACCCACAGAGATAAGGCTTCAGTCTTTTACATGCTAACTTCCTCAACAAATGATAGACAACGAAGTAAATGAGCTTAAGTCATAACGTCATAATCAAAAACACGGTTGAAAAGTTAGTGAACGGTAACAAGTGGTATAGGTTGAAAAGAACTGCTGCTTCAGATTCACCCGTATTTCAAGAATGGGAAAACTGCTTCTGCAGAGAAGTTGGGCTAAGTAAAACAACACAAGAACAATAAGGGCGGGCGCATGAAAACGCTTACAGCGAGATAGTGAAATCTACGGAAGTGTATCACGATGATGAGTTTTCTCAAGACTGAGTACTTACTACAAATCTTTGGCACGTTGTAAAATTATGCAAACAAGAGACTTAACGAACTGCTTATGATCGGTACCAACACAACACGCTAGATATTGTGTTAAAGAACGTTCAGCTAACTTCACACTATCCTCGGAAATTAATGGTTGCCCTAAATGTGAACCATTTTGCCCCAGTTGAAAAATGCACACATTGGTTTGCAACCTTTGTCTAGCCACAGTGGTGGATGTCACGTGAGTCCGTGAAGCAGCTGAATGGGCTGACATGAAAAAGCAATTAAAGGGTCTGGGCACGTGATAAATTCGACTGGCGATAGAAGTCACAGTGATTATTTGCGGTGGACAAAAACTCAGCTTTTTCTTTTAAACCTATTTCACTTAAAGGAAACCCAGTTATCTGCACTTGAACTTTATAAACTTACAAAATATGGAAGATTTTATTACTTGGTTTGGGTTTACAATCTACTAAACACGTGAGACTCTACGGTGATAAAAGTGGTACGCTTGCGGTGACTAGAAGAAAAGAAGGGAAATATAAGTTTTGGGTGAGGCAAATTACGTTTTGTTTCAGAGAATCTAAATCGTCTGTGTTCGATCTACTCCAGGTTGGAAGGCATGATTCAATTACAAAGGTATTCGGCGTGTTTAATACGCTCCTCTGAATGCTCACATAACTGATGCGAGATTTTCAAGACTGCCCAAGGAATACTTGATAAGACGGGTAGGTTCACCATTAAAATTTCCAAAGCTAGCTGAGAAGGCCAGGAACGGTGTACGAGTTTGTGATATTACTGAATAAAACTTACCAGTGTTTTGAGCAAAACGGTTATTTATTCGAGAAAACAACACATGGGTTAAGCACTTAAACAGGACCACAAACAGAAACGTTTGCGTACTATACTCGGCTCATAACGTCTCGGTTGCCACAGACGCTAATGCTCAATTCTTTCCCGCAGCAAGGATTATTTTGGGCGATGCTGCACTCCGATGTTTCTTCCTCTATTTTTCCTGCGACTACTTGGATGTCAAAATATATGCTTTGGTCCTACCACTGAATAGCAGTCGTGTGAGTACTATATATCACGATCGCTCATCCTCATTTCACTAGTTCATCATACTAGCTACCATATCTCGGAAGTGTATTCCAAAGGAAAAGTCCAGGGAAATCGAGCAACACCATGTACCACATACATTTCAAGATGAAGTGTTTCCGTAAGCGTGTCTAGAAACAGGAAGAAGACTCAGAAACAGAAAAGATAATCTTGAGTTATATCGGCAAGCAGAATTCTAGGTTCTCCGTAGAACACCGTAGGCAATGGTCATACAGTAGTTAGGGCGAAATTCAGTTCGCAGAACAGATGTAGCTTATGACAAAACTAGTGGTGAACGAATGGCAGTTGATCATCACTATGTCACCTTGCGAGTTTCATTCGGTGGCCGCTTTGGGTGTCCTCTTGGCCGCACATTAATAACTGATACATTTTGGCACATTTTTGTCGGTGTACCCTCATAACCCCATTAACATGTCGTATTTGGTACCTCAACGCGGTTTGACGTTCTATAAACACGTACCCTACATTCTGAACTGTAACCTAGCCTGTTTATTCATTGCGCACCCGCCACGGCTGGCAGGTCCAGCTCGTCCTACACAACTGGTGTCTGTACCATTCCCTCTCGCACCAAACAGTCCTCACACATACAAATTGTCTCTCTGATAATTTAGACTGTCACTGATCACCAATACTCTCAAGCCGTAAAGCCATCGGACGGTATTCCACGTGTTCACGTTACTAGATGTTTGAAACCGGAATGACATAGCACATCGTGCCCGGACTCGGTAACATTAGCCAAACATTACACAGTTGCACTGGGAGGATTTTGTCTCCGAGGCTTGTTAAGCTTCACATAACAAAGGAATTGTAAGCCAACGAGTACTCTCACATTAATTCATTCCCCCGTCACACCCCGTAAGCTTTCACTTGTTCAATCAGTGTTCCACAACAATCTATAGCGGAATCAAGATTTCGATAAGTCCAAACACATCGTCATCTAATCTGTTATTCGTTTATATATGATACACGGCTTTTTAGGGGTTATGTATTTTTATGTATATATATTTATATCTTCATGTATGTTGGTATATATATTTGTATCGGTTTTATTGTCTTTCGGTTATAAGTCGCTTTCGAGCCAATACCTTCAACCATTGCGTCGTTCAGTAAGCACTATATCAAAAATGTAAAAATCTTTGGAGCAACAGTTGACATTACATGCTATGTACTGAACTGAGTTCGACAGTAACTTCTGTTTGATTCCCACCTAGCTTATCAACTACACCACTCCACTTATATATAACAAAATCCCATTCCTCACCAGTGACGGTGATGGATTCTAGTGTAAACTAATCCATGAATCTTGCTTACGCAGTAATTTGTTTCGGTAGGTAACTGTTTCCAAGTGAGAAATAGTTGACTCCTATGCACGAATTCGAATTTCAAGTGGTAACGTACTTGCTGTGACTTATCATGCTGTTTTTGTCACTCGTACCAAACTAGACAAGTTCTAAACATCTTTCAGTTGGATCACCTCTGTAACCCTTCAGGATTGGTAAATTGCGCATGCTACTCATATTCAGTATTCATTTATACGTACAGTAGGCAAGGTATGAACTATCTGTAAGCTGGAGGTCTTGTTTAGTTTACATCAGCATCACGTGTTTTGCCTCCTACTTGCTCGGAATTACGAGTTTTACATGAAATGGAAGTAACACTTACCTGAATCATTCAGCCAAACCTTCAATGTTCTCGTTCCCTAACTAAATATGTGATCACTGTATTACTGTTTGAGCTATCCGTTAGTACGAACGCAATTTTGAGAAGGGGGAATGTGTGTGATATCGCTCGCATGTAAGTCATGTGCTTCAGACTAACTTGTGCAGAAAAGATCAGCTTGCGGTCTGGATAATCTTCACGGTTGGTTAACTCACTTGCAAACCGTTGTGGATTTTAACTCTCCCGCATCGCATGTAGCAATGATATGGAATTCCACTTAATAGATAGGGACTGTTTTTATATACGTTGAACTAGGCCCACGATTGATCACGGCTTTCGCATTCCTATAGACCTTCCAGTAGATCCTTTTCGAAAATAAGCACTAGACTCGAGCTTCGCTCTTGTTAGAGCACGTCACTAGTGCCACGGTCGGGAATGAGGCAACAGCGTTGACCACTATGCCAGTGACATCTCTCTAGGCACGACCGAACGATCACATGCAAACGCTTAAGCCGGTCCTAGCAAGACATACACTACTGACGGGCTCTAGCAAGAGGGAAACTCGAGTCTGAGGCTTCCTTTCGAAAATGGTAGACTGCAAAAGTCTATAGGAATGCAACAACTGCAACCAGTTGTAGGTCATTTTCGACGCATGTGGAATAACCAAAATACCTTACTACTCATTAGTAAATAAGGATTATCACAAGTTCTTAATTCTGAAGTTGCCATTGCAAAGCGGACTTGTTAATCAATTCTATCTCTGCATAATAATGAATGCTAACGATGTTACCTATCTATATTCAGTCTGAGTGGGTTACAGTGAACTTACTCTCCATTTCCCAAGTATACTAAGTATTGGATGCAGAGACGAAACGTTTTACTAGGATGTT
>LUCH01000396.1:0-48568 GCA_013368495.1 Paragonimus heterotremus
ACAGCCCACTGACAGCAACTCGTCTTGATTCTTTGGTGATGTAATTGATACCAAAGCTTTATGCTGATCAAGGTCCGGTCTATATCCTTTGTCGCTTACGCTGGGGCCGAAAAAAGCGTAAACTTCTTACACCAAGCAAGCTTTTGAGGGAGATTGTGAAGATATTCTCAATCCTGGGTTGCTCCAGAAGCAAAAGTAGCTCCTTATCATGCTCTCCTGCACTGTCTGCAAATACGAATTTAATTACGATATTGTTCTGGCTGATTTTCAGGACGTCTCGTTCTTCTGCAGAAGTATCGATGTATTACTTGCAGAAACGGTGTTGCATTTGTCGTTCAAGAAACGGCATTGATTGGAGTCCAGAAACCGATTGGGCCAGTTACTTCACTCAGCGATGTATACTGTCATGTACACACAAGAACACGTGGACATAGTGTTGCGTATTAATTAATGGTTGAGAACACACGCCTCAATCAATTTGGATTTTCTAGCGGAAATTGAACATTTGAATTGTGCGGTAATACCCCACTGTTTCCCAAAATTGTTCATTAAATTCGCCCGTGAATATGGATACAGAGAAAGAACAACATTGTTCGAGTTACGCTTTGATACAATTTTAAACAGAGAGCAAAAATTGACAGTTCAAGTAATCTTTTGTCACTATACTGCTGATGCCAAATAAAACACTGTAAACCAAGAGTAGCTTTTGCTCTAATGTGAGTATAAAACACTGTCATTCGCAATGTTTTGAATAGATAGCATTTTTTTTATAACATCGAAGGGAGACACTATAACTGTCCTGTTAACTTCAATCGATAACTCCAAATAGATATAATTTTAACAAACCTCACAGTTGCTTGTCCTTTTCGTATGCCCGTAGGCTAGCTGAAAGTCAGCGGTAATGTCGAAGGTACAGCTAACCCTGATTAATGTTCAATTTGTACTAACATGCCCCACCACCTAGAAGTAATCCGAATTCCACCCAATCAGTTTGATGAGTTTTATGATCCCGACTGGGTGAGTTGTGCTACTCGTGGATCAATAGTTGGAATTAGCATGGCAATTAACATATCGCCTTCTTGAACAATCGAACAATCTAAGAATTATTCACAGGCGAATGTAGCTGAAGGTTTGGGTACGATGATTTAATCTTGCCCATTGTAATTCCAGTGGAATAGTGGTCAATATGGTTGCATCATGATGTGACTGGAGTTTTGTGTGCAGCTGTGGCTAAGGAATGATTTAATGATGTTACCTAGCAAAAACCAAGCTCAGATATTATTTTTATTTTCAAAAGAAGCTGTCTAGGAATTTAAGCAAATTAATCAAGTAATCCTTTTGGCCTGTGGACTTTATAAACGCAACTACGGGTGGAATCTCTATTATATTTTTTTTGTAGTAGGAAGACAGCAACGCAAGCCACACCTTCCATTAGTTTCCATCAGACACACTTTTACATGGAGACACGAATTATATTGGCAGTTCCCAGGAGAAGTCCCAAAAAGGTCATCAGTATTTTGTTCTGGCGTTTAGGTGAGGTAGTCCGTTTTGAAACAAGCTATCCAACGCCGGAACCAAGTGTGTTAATACCATTTCACCTGACGCGAGCGCATCACTGTGGTGATGTTTTGACTCCACCGGTAGGGATAATTAACTAGGACTGAACACCGCCAAACTTCCCCAGTAGGTAATGAATTATACAAATGCCTGCCAATTTCTTTCCATCGATTTAGTTAAATTTGATTCCACTGTCCTTAGGTAAACTTTATACTCGGTCCGTATCTCTAGAAAGTACTATATTCATGCATCGGTCTTGATAAAGGTCTGCATAACATTTAAGTCAAAACAACAGTTATGGGATTGCGCCTGGGTTAGACTTCTTTATAACTGTAATACGAAACTTCTACTGCCATGAATATATTATCTCATCAAAACGCATTCGCGTCCCCGTGCCAGTAAAACCGAGGTTGCACAAAATTTGTCCTTGGTCATTTTGATTAATAGTTAAAGAAACATCACTAGTTTTTTATTCAGTTTGCTGACTGCACCGAGTTGTTGGCAAGACGTTTCGAGCAATTTGTTTGTAACGTTCGCACCAGTATTCAGCTGCTTTTTTTGCAATTACGTTTACCCCAAAATCAGTTCCGAGTTTGAACGATGTTCCCTGTGATTATGTGTTTCTGAATTAAGTCATATGTTAGATGTTAGCCAGGTGTTTTTTGAAAATATTCACCACACAAACGACTCAGCAAAAGAGGGAATCTGTAAGTGTGGATTTAAGTCAATTCGGAAGTGGCCAATCTTGTTCCTGTTCAACCGTGTGAAGTGATCATATGAAGAGGAGACACGGACTCGGTCCGGTACTTTCCAGGCCCTAGTTCTGTCAATATAATTCCCCACTAACATCGGTCTATTTAATCGGATATGCATCGGTTACTCGTTGGATAAGTGTCGCCAATCTGGTTGACGGATACTGGCGACTTAAATTGCTAGTTACAAACAGTATCCGAGATTGCAATGTGGTAGAATCAGTAGTTTAATTGTATTCACACAACTACTAGTTCTTTTGCTTAACGTTGACAGTTTTAACCCCTGCTAACAGAGGTTTCTTCTAGGCGATTTCAAGTCACTGCAGTTGTGATCGGCGGTTAAAGTCGAAACACATCCTAGTCGAACTCATGGTTGTTGAGAATGAACGAATAAATAACTGTAGAACCATTTCCCATAATACACCCATACTGTGTAAGCTGTCTCTTCAGGCCGAGAAAAAGCTAGTCAGTCATTTACTTCCTTATTAATTATAATCCTATGTATTCTGTATCATTGTACACTAATGACGCCTTTTTTATTCTCATTCTATCCACTGAACTGTCAATAATTAGTTGATCAGTGTTGGCACAGCAGATAACTATTAATACGGGAAATTCCTATCATATGATGTTCTGTCTCAGTTAGACTCTACTGGGCAATTTACTTCCGTTTCCTTCTGCTACTCAGCCGAGCTCTGGTGTGTTTCAGCCAAGCAGGCCTATTTTACAGTCTTGTTGGATAGTTTTTATACTTGTCGCTATATTTCATTTGTGTATTTTCCAAATTCACAAATTCAGCTACACTGAGCACATGTATTCCAGTTGGTTTTGCGCAGACCAATAAGAAAATATTTTTCTGTCTGTATATTTAATTGCGGACAAACAGCGCCTGAACATCATGAGTCAGTTAGTTCCCGCCATGGTCAGTCACTGTCATATGAGAAGTTTATCTCCGAGTGTTTCTTGGTTGTAAACTTTCGAGTGAGTGGTGTTGTGTGATTCCGTCATCACATACGTTGAAGTGACGTCTTGCTTTCACTCAAAACTCGGTTGTTTGTTTAAAAGTTGTAGGTGTAAGGAGGCTGGACTGGAGTATTTTTCTAAATGACGAAGGTTCAGCTGATCGGAACTCACACACAAACTGTTGTGAGCCGAACTACGATCGATCGGCGCTAATCAATCTACAACTGTGATCAACCACTGCTTTAAGTAATGTTTTTCCTCTTAGAAAAAAAACTGTTTTTCCTAATGAACTGAGATTGTTTAGTGCCATCCAGATTTCTGTTCTGATTTTCTCTCGATTAGGTAGCTCAACACACGACCATGGACACCTGGGTGCTGAGTATCTGAGTATGGACGAATCTATTTTCGGTAATTAGGTCCCTTCCCCTGCTTTATTTTCTCCTCCCTTTTTCTGTACGCGTTTTTTTATCTTCGAGATTTTGTGGCAGATATGAATCAGCGTGAACCACAGACATACTATCTATGAAATATGTGATGGTGGTGATGACGACGATGTTGAACTGACTGACATGACCGACATCACTTCCATATACTTCTGACTTACTTGATGGTTGTTCTCTCGTTTTGGTAAGCAGGCAGTACTCCAACTGTCTGTGTTGCAATAACTGTTTGACTAAGAATCAGTGTTGACGTTTCATTAAACTGAACGGGAAAACGAAACATCCTTTAAGTAGATTTCGTTATAAATAGCTTTAAGGTTTGTTGCCCACATGAAAGACCAGTCAAAGCCTGATGACCAACCTGAATCATTTTGTATTAATAAAGTCATTCGTCAAATCCGTGACTAATTATTTGATAGTTGGAACTTTTTCTCTTACCCAGACGTTTAAAAATCTTAACAATAGCAGGTAAAATTTGAAATGAATATTCGTTTGCACCTCGTCGGTTACTTTTGCAAAATTTGCGCACAAATTATATATTAGGGCAAACAGCAAGCTATAATAGAACTGCTATGAGATCTAAGGGAAGTACAGGTCCAGAGAGAGCAAAACATGGTTATGAAATCCACAGGAATCGATAGGAGGGAAACAGAAATCACCGTAAAGTCCATAAAAGTCAGACGGGAAGTAAACAGGAAGTCATCGATTAACCCCATTTAAACTGATAGAGCAAAGCAGATAACGAAAAAACAGAGGGACCCGAAAGATTTGAAACTCTACAAATAATAAGCCAGACTGAAATACTATTTTGAAAACGACTACGAAGATGAAATGGAAAAACAGTGCAACCGTGGCGTACTTAATATTTTGTCATTAACTGTTTCTGGATGCACGTACTGAGGTAATGGGACGGTTTCCGCAATGTTATATGCCAGACTGTCTTAAACCCGACTCGAATAATTTCAGTCTATTGCTTGCACCCGCCATATAACATGCATGTCATCATAAATTTAGCGCTGTAACCCAGAAAGATGTCAAGTTAAATATCATCTAAATGTCATTGTGTAAGGCATCTCACACACTATTGCTGGCATTTTTCAACGGTTTGGTTATCAAAACCATTGATCAAAACTGAAGTGAGAATTTCTGATAAGAGAACCAGTAAGGCAATTACAAACGGAGTTGGTCGAAGTTCTGATGAGGTAATTAGGTAACTTTGGTTCTCTTACACGTTTGTCCGCTGGATTTTACTTCTAGTTAAGACACAGCAATACAGTGGAAATAAATCCTGTCTAGAACGAAATATGAATTTGGTTATTTTTTAGACAGCCGGTTGGAACGTTCATCTGAAGAGTTTTGTTACCATTCAGTCAGTGTTGTCCCATTTATGCACATTGGAACTAATAACAAAAGCCTGTTCGTCAGATTATTGTTAATCAACTGAACTAACCCGTGTTTGCTCAGCTGGCTTGTTCACTCTGTGTTGTCCGATGGTAATTGAAGACTCACTTAACATCACCTGTCTCTCTTAGGTCTGAACTTATCGGTTTATTCACTACCCTCCAGCTATCAATACATTTTCACCAGAACTCCATTTGATAAAACAAAACTTATACAACCGTCAACACTTTAAGATTTATGTTTGTGAACATTACTACAATTGTCATGTTTTTGTCAGCCAAATAATCGTCAGATGATTCGGAACAGACCAAACGCTGGTAACTTGCTTCAGTTTTAAAACATCATACTCTAGTGGAAGTTGAACATTTTTTGAAATACTGACGTCAGTGGAATGTACGCAAGCCGAATGATGTAGGTGACCTTCACACTTCAGTCAGTCCGATTTCTTCATTGGATTTTGAGTCAGCCCATCCGTTGAAGTGGGATGACGGGTGAAAATCCACTACCATCTCTCCATTCCTGTTTCTTGTGGAAATACTCATGACCTCTTCACGAGGTTCGACACCGAACTGACGATATTTGGTAGGCATTGGACAATTAAGTTGGTCTGTTGTTGATTCTGCATCTAAGGGAACATTGTTTTGACAACGACGAGTTCTTTCTGTAGTATGTGACATACATTTCGGTTTGAGGTCCGCTGAATTGTTTAAGGGCTGAAAATAAGTGTGTGAAACTATTTATTGAAGCAGGCTCATGTGTATGTTTCTGCAGATTTACAAAATAAAAAGCAGAGTTTTCGTTTGACCAATAACAACAAATTGAAATTTGGATGTAGACAGAAACACACGTTCCGCCTAATATGGTGGTGGAAGGATCGTCTTTGTGCAGCTCATGTTACAGTCGAGCCAGAGAGGACAGTAGCCTACCAAAAAACGTATGATACCAGTTCTCTAAAAATCACTAGTTTTCTTGGCAGAAATTGTTCGGATATACAAATTACATGACATTCTCTTAGGAAGCAAACATTGCGTTTATTTTTAAGAGAAATACTTCACGAATTCAGTTCTACTGTGTAATTCATTTCTTGCACTAAGTGTCCACAATGTGTCAACATCAACGTTTGCTGTACGTCAGTATAACTAAATGAATTGCACTTCCTAATTGTGTATGAAAGTCCAGTTTGTTTGAATGTTCTTTAAGTGTTGTCTCTACGATTCATCTGTACAAATTCTGTCTTGCGACCCGTGGATAAGACAGTTTCTCATGTAGATTGAATATCACACGAAAACCACGATCCTCTATTACTCATCAGTAATATGGTTTGTGGTACTTAATGTAATTGTCATGGGTCACTAGTCGACGACCTGGGAAGAATTTGTGAATATACTCTCCAGAATACAAGATATTATGTGTGTTGTAAGTTTTGAAATTTAAGCTACCAAACAACTTTTTCTGTGCGTCATCTGATCAAAAACTCGTGTGAACTCGAAAGTTCAAGAGCTGTTGCCAATTTACTGAAGGGTTACATTAAAATCCATTCGTATTTTACACTGTCGAAGAGATACTGAAATAAATGTTGTTGATGTCTAACGTCAACAAGTGTTGAATGATAATTAAGCAACTTGGGATAATTCTGCTTTTATCAATTGCACTAACATGATTGATCAAAACGACTTTCTGAAACTGATTCAGTATAGTCAAATGTAGTCACATCAGCATATGAAATGCTCTTTTCAACAGAAATTATCAACACAATTTCCACTTCTGGTAATATGGCAAGCAGACACACGCCGAACTTTATATAATACAATCTAGAAACTACGTCCAAATGTGACATTTCTGAGCTTCCGGCGCGGCTTCGTTGCTCAGTTGGTAGAGCATGTTAATTCTGTCGCTGGTTCGAATCCAGTTGGAGCGCAGACTTTTCGCAAATGAATCTTCTCTAAATTATCAAGTCTGCCAAACTATTTGTCAGTAATTCAGTGATAGAGTTTGTGTAAATTTTAGCTTGTATGATGAAGCGTGTCTGAATTTCAGTTTGAGTTTAGAAACTCCATTAAAAAATCCTTAATGAGTTGATTTTGTTACACCAACATTTTGAAGCTCGGTGAAGTAACGACTCGAACTCTTTGGTATGCACAGTACTAATGATAACGGTCAACGGGAACTGGTCGTAACCATCAAAAATATGGAGTAACGACGATTTTGAAATAAAGGATGAAAAATAAAAGAGAAAAGAAAAGATGTTGAAAAATACAACAGGTGTTTTGCTGACAAGATGTCGAGATCAGCGAACTAGTGAGCTACTTTTGTTCTCATCTATGATTTCAAAAATACCGATTGTCATTGGAAGAATAGTACGTCTTAGCTGCACCTTTGTTAGAGATTTTGATCTGTTCTCGAGAAGGATATTAACACATGCGGTGTTTGATGGTCTGCAGTGATTGGCCCGAATAATTTGTTTTGCACAGCCCATGTTCTGGAACGTTTTGGACGTGCTATAAATTGATCAATTAATCAGGTTGTACACAGTGAGATGATCGGATCAAGCACTCGAATGCCGTCTGAGTGTTAACCACATCAAGCGTAATACACTGGGAACACTGATTTTGAGGTGAAGCATCGTGGACAGAGAGGAACAAAGCAGTCAAGGAATACGGCGATCGTGGGTGATCCTTTGAGTAGTAGTCAGATGTTGCTTGCACGATCAGGATCACCGTGATTGCTCTAATCATTGATTAGAAAAGCTATCCGAGATGGAAAGTGCCGCAGTCAGTGGTATATCTACAGCTATAACGTTTCTAATTAGTCCTGTTGGCTTTCTTTTATCCGTTTTTATACTTTCATTTTTTGCTTATTTTTGAGTTAGCTTGTTTCATTGCTCTGGTAAGCCAAAGTACCTTTCAGTTAAGTTTATGACCGTTATGGCAGGTTCACTCCGAAGTGGTTTGCCTCATTCACCTATCCTAATTCTCTGAAAAGTCTGCTAAATACAAACAACTAAACCAGGATTTTTTGCTATCTTCACTAACCGCAATGGCTAAAATTCAACTGTCATGAGATTCCCACTCATGGAGGCAAACACAACTGACTCATTTTTATTTATGGCGCATGTACTCAGTTTATCCTAGACAGTCTTCATTTTTCTCCTTCAGTTCCAGTCGTCCTACCAGTTAAAAACAAAAGTCTAGTTGCTTACGGACACTAAATATTTAATTCTTGTACATATGACGACATTCGATACCATGGAATCAACCTCGCCTAAACAAGCTAAATATATGAAGTATTTAATTATTATCTCACAACCAATCCATAATATTGTCGTATAAAACCATATTACCAAGAAGTATACTGTGAGCAATCAACTAACAAAAATTAAATGCGATTAGCCAGCAGAATTATTGGAAAGCGGGCTCGTATAATCATTTTCATCGTTAGCAATACATTAGGGGCGTGGAGGTGTGCAGATGTGTGTATAGGTGTAATATTATTAACCAAACCCAAACAGTAACTTCTAAATACCAACAATGCTTGTCATGATCAAAAAACTGACTAGCAGGCATGAATAAGGCAGCATAGCAGAACGGCTGCATTGCGTCTTTTATTACCTCGCCCCATTAACTGTTCCTCCTTCGCAAACAACTCAATCAAACAATAAGCGCATCTCCTTGAATGTATCAGATAAACCGCCGTTTGCTTGAATGTCTCTAGCCAACGGTTCGGTGATTCAGGATGATCTCAGCCTGAGTAACGAACGATGACTTACCATAGATTGTGTACATTTATTTGCATGACGACATTAACGGACGTAAGTTGTTAATTGACCTGTTCTGAGGATGATCATTTCACCTATATAAAGGGACACATGGCCTGGTTAGGTTATGCTGTACAACTAATCTCAGCTTGCTCGCATTGTATGTGAAGCCTTTTGTGACAGACCAACAAAACTGTTTACCTAAAGATCAAGTTCCAGCAAATGGATAGTGAGATGAAAAGAACTGACACCATACCGCCCTAATTGTATCCTTACTATATTTTTGAACTAGATGGAGGCTGGCTAATGCCCTGATCATTTACAACAAAAACTATGGACTGAGTATTACATGAATGTAAATTTTTGATGAAATATGAATGGCGTTTTATCAATATGAATAGAATCTGATTATTTATGAGTAGTATATCGTAGGTTTAGGCTAAAACTGTCACTACCTCTTGGGCATACATATCATATCTGTAATTAATTTAAAGTTTTGATATCGTTCAGAATCACTTGCTAATCAACAGTGATCGCAATCCTGAGGAAGGCCGCCCGAAGTGGTTGAAATTTAGAGTATTACAACTTGCTCGTAACGTTATTCTCAGTCCATTTAGCAACAACATGTTGAACACGACGCCCAAACTGTTTGACTTCATTTGTGCTAAATTTGGTGCGGATATCCTACAACTTATTAATACTCACCTCATATGAACATTAAAATATTCACCAACAGAGATGAGCAAGTCATGTATTAGCGAAGCCGAATTACTAATTACAGTGTGTTCCGAATTCATCAGACTCTCTGTCCAAATGGGTTAAGATACAAAACTATCTCCCAGTAAATTGGCTAGGAAAACCTTTATGGAACACGTACAACTAACCCAGTCGTTGACTGAGAACAACATTAAAGAATGTTGGGTGATCAAAAATAGCAGTTTAAATGTGGCCAACTTGTTGTATATTATTGCCTCAAGTCAAAATGGTTGTTCGAAAGAATTAAGGAGTGTTATTTTTTATTCACTCAATTCTTTAGCTGGTTGTTTGTGAAGGTACGTTGTTCACAACATGTAGGTTCTGTGGTAATGATTTTAGAGGCAAACTCATATGAATTCGTCCATTACGCCAAACCATCTGGTTCTGAATTTCCTTATTCGTAGAAAGTTACAAGATTTTTGATGGTTTGCTTTATGTACGCACATTGTTATATGAATGTACGACAGCTCAGTAAAACACTGACCATACACATGTCATGTGATATCCCTCACAACAAAATTTCGTGTATCTTGGTCTCATGCATACATTAACAAAAACTGTCATAAGTCAAATAAGACATAGATTCAAAGGTTTTGACGCATGCTGTGTGATTTTCTCTGGGCAACTGGTAAGGTATCTTTCAGTTTTTGACATTTGCTTATAAACCTATGCAATTTAGTTTGGTTAGTCAGTTACTTTGGTATTTTTCATTCTTACCTCTGTTCCTTAACATAAGTCATAAATTCTGTCCTGTGCAATATTGCACTAGTGCATAAATTTAGTTACCTATTACCGTATGGTAATACTGTACAGTTCCTAATTTCGCGCCCCGGCAAAAATACTACTGAACAACGTCAGCGTCATCCTGCCTCAACTTTGAACAATGTATTGTAAATTCAGTAAAACCCCCCAAGAGTAATTCAATAAATAAGTATTTGTTAGAGTAATACACCAACTGACAACGCTATTTTTCTGTCAATCCCGTGACATTTTTGGGTCATTATTCTTGCTTCCTCCGTTACTCGACATCACTCAATTTTTTCACACACGGATTACCTTGAATGTTACGCTTCTCCGAGTATTTATCAATTTGTCATTTGTTTTGGAGTTTGTGTTTAACTTCTTTCATATTTGCAAAATATTGTTCATGATTTGTCCGCAGTTCTATCGTTAGTCACATTTTAAATCCTGATGTGTTTCATTCATATTGCGTGCTCTGTTTGTAAACAATTACTGTGAATCAACGGGTTAGTGTCAATGATGAGGACTACGAATTGGCCGATTTATTTTGTTGATGCTAATTGAGCTCGTATCGCAAAACATCATCGATATTGTTAATACCTTCCACTGAAATCTTGCGGGGTCCTACCATTCGGTCAGTCTTAGTCGAGTGACTATTACAACACCATTATTTGCTGGTTAATGTATTGCATATAAAGGCCATTTCTTGTTTACAGATTTCATACTTCGTTGCTGTTTTTCTTTTTCTTTGTTGGTATCTTCCAATACCAGCCACACCCGTGCATCACAGTAGACCAACCATTAATTCTCATATAAATCATTTCCCGTCAATTCTCAACTAGTTGCTGCACTCTGAGGTTCTTCCTCGAAATAACGCTATCATATAACAACAGCATGCAGAAACTTCAAGAACCGGATCTCAGAACCTGACTGTAATGCAAGACCGTTCCTGTTCTGTCATAACTTCAGCCTGAGAGTCTGGGAACGGCTGAAACGCTGGCATTTTGACAACGGCTAATCAACCAGTGACTACTTTCGACGAAAACAACAGATCGAAAAGATTAACGTACCAATGTTGTCTCCTATGCAACAAATGAGTTAGAATTCGTTCAGGCCTATGTAAGCATCTGTCAGTATATGCCCGAAATTCAACAGATCAACAGTTATCGTTACACAAAACACTTGGATTCTGGAGGTCTCAGTATCACGAGGAATTTGCCTTCCAAAGTGGCTCATTGTAACAAACACGTCAAAAATTGTCTGCGAAAAAAAGCGCACATAGTTTGTGCAGTCTTTTTACTACCTGGTTCAACTGATCTCTACCGAAGGATGCTGTCGTGATCCGTTACTCATATGGCCTCTGCTCATGCTCCAGCTGACGGTAGTGACGTTAGTATCAAGGATGCATTTCACTCGGATCTAGCCGCTCTCCTTCGGTCGATACATGGTTCTGAGGTGGTCATTCTGGTCGGCGGTATGCAGGCCCAGATCGGTCGACTTTATGACTCCGAGTCTTGTTTATGTGGCAGGTTTGGGATGACATCACATTATTCAGATAATGATGGTCGACTGTTACAGCTATGTACTGAACATAAGCTATTTTTTGCCAGCACCAGTTTTATGTATCGTGCACGTCATTGTTAAACTTGGCGCCGTCTTCCTCCGAATCAGGTCTAGATTCAGATAGACCGTACAGTTGTTAGTTACAGGTGGCTTGGTTCCATTGAGCTCTGTCTTTTTCATTGGAGCACATACTTGGACTTAAACCATGCATTGTTGTATTGTCGTTTTGTCCATACTTTTGCTGAGCAACGACTCCACAGACAGCGACGATTGGCTGTTGTGGAACTGGCTTCACCATCGATAAAGCAAAAGTACCAGACCAGCTTAGAAAACAGCATTAGTAGTTCTCACTCCGAAGATCTTAATAGCTGCTGGACTCAAATACCACAGGCCATTCAGAAAGCAGGTACTGTTGCATGCGGCACGGGAGTACGTGGGTTGAACAAACATTCGATCTAGGAAAAATCTGTGAACTTGATAGAAACCAGACGGAACCTTCCTTATGCCAGACCACATAACAAGTTTAAGACCGTTTTTCGTAGTGAACTGCAACTTAGCCTAAAGGCTAATTGTCATGCTTGGTTAATGAAAAACGCTGAGAAAATGGAAACCGCTCCTGATTCGGGGAACACCGGCACATTATTTGAGCTTATCTCTGCTACTGGCCGCAGGTGGCCTTCTGCCAGTGAAGTTATCAGCATAGCTTTCAATTCGGTGGATTGATTTACACTTGCAGAGTCACTTAAATCCAGAGGTGTGACGACCAAATATGTGAGCAGACTGTCGGCGTTTTATTTTCATATCTCAGCTAAGGTTAGGTTTACGATGAACTGTCTGACAACTTCAACACCGGCAGAGACCCACATCAACGTTGTCCACTTCAACCACTTTTGTTAGATTTTGTCACAGAAAAAATATTGGAGAACTGTTTGCGAAGCTCACGAGATGCTGACATGGATCTCCTACCTACCTAATAGAAGACTGAATGATCTTGATTATGCCGATTACGAGGTGTTACTGTGTGACAGTTTTCTAGCGGCATAAACAATGCTGACCACTATTTCACGTTCTGCTAAATATTTCAAAATGCGCTTTATAACCTCAAGGTTTCTGCAAATGTTGTGATTACGTAGATGAATGATGAAGTCATGGAGATTATTGGCTAGTATGTATACTTGGGAAGCTGTATGGGCGGTGGTGCAGGCAAGGAAAATAAAACAGGAACTCGTATATTTAAGGCTAGGGCGGTGTTCACTAGGCAGGGGCACCTATGACGACAGAGAGGTATCTCTGTGATATTCAAAGATCACGTGTGTAAGGCGACAGTGACGGCCGTACTACTTTACAGCAGCGACACATGGCTGCTCAGAATAGAAGACATGAACCGTCTTCAGTTAGCTGACCACCGATGTCCGCGTTCGACCGCTTGTATCAGGTGGCCCCAACTAGTAGACAATAAGAAGATCAGGAAGCGGGTATTTGGTAGTGATTGTCAAATGAGCTCTTTCGTTCAGTCGTTGCACCTGCACAGACTTAGATGGTTAGGTCATGTGTTAAGAATGCCAGCTAGTCCTCTACCACATCAAGCACTAATTGCCGACGCTGCGGCCGACTGGCGTAAAGTGTGAGGTAGATAGGTAATGACCTGGCGTAGAGAAATGAAGTTGTTAGCAAAACGTTTGGTGACTGTAGATCAGGTTCATCACCCGCGCGATCTCAGGAGGTGAAGTGACCAAGGCAGTCTGTTCTACAACAGGATATTGTTCAAATCAAATCCACTTCACACCCACCGACGTAGCTCACTTCCTAACAGAATCACTGGCGTCATCGTTCATACTGCCATTGATTTCTGTACAATTTCTTCCGCAGCTGAATGCTATTAACGTAATATTTTTTAGGATCTCCATCCAGATGGAGTCACTTGACTTCTGCTCAATTTGTCTATAACGTGGTGATAAGATGCTTTCATACCTCTCTCAGTGAAGGTCTGATGTGGGAAAACAGTTGTCACTGAGAAATCCGGTTTTAAAACCAGCACAACACAAACCCCCATTCTATATGTTCAGACTTTTCTTGTTTCGACGAATTTCAGCACCCAACTAAGTAGCACGGCCTTAATATCTCTACAACACATATTATAGCACCGGTCTGTAACATTCTCCAACGACAACTATGTGGCACCACTTACAATGAAATCCACCCAATATATTTCGCTGGAGCAACATGACTTGGAGCTGGCATGTTTCCAACTATAATCCTTTGCTCGCTTGGCTGCCCAGAGTCTGCGGAAGAAATAAAATGCACATGCGGTATCAATCATGGAAGTTTGTCTTACACAGTTCCGTTATACTCTCTTATCCGTTCAGGCAGAAGCAAACGAAACAACAATGCTGAGACACAAGCACTATCTAACCATCCAAGAAATCCACATTCTCACGTCAAACTCATTTTTCGAACAAGACGTCTGCATATCTAATGATGGCGCAACCTCCTTTCCAAAGAAAATTATCTGTAATCCGTACAGAACAGAAGTCCTAAACAAATTGAAGAAAGACAAATATGGCTGTCGAGAAGCACTTCAATGCCCATCAACTCTTCTTTTATCGGAACCGCTTATTCTCCCAGTTATCACTATGTTCCATCATGTTTACTAGCGAGTGTTTCATGGATTCATCATCATCCAACTTACCTCAACAGATATGTCTCGAACAATGACATCTCGAACATTCATGTAACAACCATTCAAGATCTTCATAATGTACTCGTCCAATGTGTTATACGTAACACACAACCAAATACAAACATGAAAAACGTTCCCAACTCAAATATACATCAGCTAACATATGGCTACCAGTAGTGATGTGTGCATCACACATACGCATGGGTGTTGTACACAACTTGGAGATTTACTCGAACATTTTAACGAAAATGTAATTGTTGATAATACTCTGAATGGTACCACATGGTTTGCCTCTTCTTGTCTCAGTCCGGTTCGACAAGGAAATGCGTCAATAAGCCACTGAAATAGTATTATGAAGGGACATGAAGAGAAGGTATCATCAAGATGGATATGCAACAGCAAGCATATTTAATAATGGTCCTCACCTGGAATGGTTCTACACAGGTCAAATCATCCCAAGTGTTATCCTGAAGGGTTTGTCTGTATGCGGGCAGATGATTTCTTTCTAACGTGGAAATATTTGCAAAAGATGTTGCTTGGTATTCATTGACTGAGCAGTGTTGTCGTGTACTGAACACTTCGCTGTAGTCTTCCATATGGTCTGACTGCTTCATATGCGGTTCATAGCTGAGAAAACACTCATTTTGTTTAACCATAGGCGACTGATAACGAACATCAAATGAGGTCGTTAGTGAGTCGACCGCAGGGTGGACAGTGTAACCCTGTTTCGAAGGATACCAGTGGACAGTGCAGTCATTAGCGTGTTTCCAATAATCACAATGGTTCATCGTAATCGAGTTTTGGTCTATAAAGGAGGAAGTTAGTTCACAAATTCCACAAGCCATTGGTGAGTAGTGCTTCTGATATACCGACTGTCCGAGATGTTGCGCGTGTACAAAAACGTTACGGCAGACCGTTTGACAATTTAAATCCGAGTCCACTACGGTGTCTGATTTGACTTTTGTCGGATTTTGCAGATCTCTATGTGAACCGAGGTTGCCATTTGTCACCGAAGACTTGGTTGGATAGCTGTACATGTGTTTTAAGTCCTCTACGTTCGAATATGAATGCCTGTCGGCATTGTTGGAAGGACACTCTTCCAAGTATATTACATTGCATTGTTCAAGGCTATCTGTGTAAGCGAACAACAGTGACAAGGGAAGAAGTTTGATTTATCCATGCATATAGAGTATCTAATGTGGCTAAATAAATCAGTGGAACAACCAAGATTATCGTGGCCCAAAACGATCGAATGAAATTATAGAGAAAAAATTATCACCAGTGTTTTAATCTCCCAATTCATTTGAAAACAAGTGAATTGTGCACTACGGGAACTGTTTGTTCGGTGTTTGAACGACTATGATACTAACGGCAAAAAAGTAAAGACGCTACTGATATAAAAAAACACGATTGTAAATAATCTGGACATTGGATGGATTCTAGCCAGGCTATTTGCAGTTGTGTCTGTTCTAAATTATTATACTTACCGAACTACATACCAACTGTACAAATTTAATGCGTCCTGGTAGCGCTGATTTATACCGGCGTGAAGTGACTGAGTAGCCTTGATTGAATTTAATTGACTTAAATCCCATTCTTCAAACCTACTGCTACAATTTCTTATTTTCAAAGTCTTCAATCACGAACAGATTAACTTTGAATTACTGAGGAAAACACTGAATCGCTAAAGTTTTATTCCAGTCGCTTTTGAGCACACCGACAGTTTTTTCGCGTGCAACTGCATTAACGAACATATTCAATAAATTGTATACTATCCAGTTTTAAGAACTCAACATCAACCAAAGTCATACTGCTGATAGCCTTCCACTAAATAGTCCCAAATTTCGGGTTTGGGTGTTTATATGTGAAAATTCTCGTAGTTCGTATTCAAGGGAAACTCACTGTTTAGCAAACACCCATTATTTGAAAGAACGGGCGTAGGTTGCGGAGCAGACAAGTTGCCAGACCGGGCCAACATATTTGTTACTTCGCTGTTTGCAATCCAATCAACCGCGCTGTTGTTGAAAATTGTTGTCATTCCTGAAGAATCCGGTTCGAGTACCCTTAGTTCAGGGATGGGATAAGGGCTTATTTGCAGAGTGCTGGAAGACAATATTGATCCTGGGGGCGAATGTGCTTGATTTCCGTGGATGAAGGAGATGCTGTTCGGATTGAAGTCCATGACTTTCCTCTTATTCTCCAAATTCGTTTTGCGTCTTTGGATAGTTCCGACTGCACAACTGAATGCAGAAGATAGACCGGATTCTTGCAGTTTACAGCATTCCGTTGTTGAGTCGTGAAAGATATCTCTTGAACTTTTCTTCAACAAGTAACTAGTTTTACGCAAATGTCCTGAAACGCTTTCTCGGAAAATCAACGACAAACCGGCGACAGTTAGCACAACGCAGATGACAACAATACTTAGTGTCATCCAGGTATAACGAGACGAAGTGGATGTCTTGTTCACTGTAAAAGCGACAAAAGGAATAGAAGAACAAAAAGTGATGGAAAAGTGAGCAACTGCAAAAGAGCTACAAGACTGGAACATATATCATTGATCTCTGGACTCTGGTACCTTGACATACATGAGAACAGTGCACCAGAAATACGTGTAATTGCATTTGGTACACTTGTCCAAAGTTCCAGTTAATTGTAAACACACTGTATGCAGGCAACAATATTTCACTTGCGAAGTATCAACCTGGCCAAATATATCAAGGAATTCCCGTTATATTCCACATAAGCTACTATCCTAGAACACGTTCGCATTTCCTCGTTACATGAAGGTTGATTATTTGAAGTTTGATCAGGAACCCATCAACAGTTGATCACCGCGACGAGGGCCCATTAAAAATCGCCCCGAAAATCCACTGTGAACTAAAGTTACTGGTCCAAAAGTTGATACATCGGTTCCGAGCCGAAACAAAACTAGTTAAAATTGCCATAAGCATTTGCATTGTCAAATACTCCTGTATCTTTTCCAGGGGACCGGCTGAGACCTTACTTTTTCATTTGTCAGTCCTGTATGCTTGGTTTACGTGCGCTAACTGTAGCGCACCTGATTTGAATCGATTCTTTTAGTCGTGCAACTGATAGCACACAGCAGATACTTGAACTTTCCTAACAATTCGTCGGTTAACCCAATCTATAATGTCATTTCTTCTGTCTTATTTTCTACGTTGTTCAACATACTCAAAGGCTCCACATACTTTGTGACTTGGTGCGCTTTAGAATGCCGCCCGATTTACATCAGTTCACTTCGCTTTCGTTTTGTTCTCATGATGGCTGTTGATGCTGATCTCAGACTAGGCTGGAGCTAACTGGTTATCACATTTTTAAATATAAATGTGAATACATGGTTTACCTGAAAAACATACCGAGTTTTCCAGTTGGACACTTCTTGAGACCACAGTCCGAATCCTGTTCTGGAGATGTTCTAATTTGTTAATGGGCGGGAGACCTACACTTGTCCATTTGCCCACCAAACATTTGTACTTAACATTAACTAAGAGAACATTGTTTTGTTTGGGGAAAACTATTCCCACCATGGTATGTATGCCATTTTCGAATTAAGTCGAGAGGAAAAAATTCAAGACATCTGCACCAGTGTCGTGTTTTCCGGATCTAAAGACTGGGAAAATAACGAAGATAAATGACTGATCCGGTTAAAAGTGGAAACATTTTGACTATGCGCAGAATCCCTGTTGCAACCTGTTGTCGTGCCGGTTTAATACTTTCCCTCCACAATTGGTAGTAGTAGTAATAGTTCGTTTTGTAATTAATTCGGACCTGCCGAACATTCTTTCTGTTTAGATATACTAGTGCTATTCACGCAGAAAGACCGGTGACTTATTTTGATACAAACAAAACCACATTACGAGAAATCTGTTTTTCCGATAAATCCGAAGCAATGACGCAAATGGCGTCGTATGAAGTGGTATATACTGTTTTGGCTAAAACAAGATGCCCCACGTAATTCCTAGGACTCTCATATTTGGGTTCGATGACACATACCTCCATCTGTGATGTACATAATCCACCAAATTATCTAGATATAACCAAGTCCATCACAAACGAGCTTGAACATCTAACCTTCTATAACAATCCAGTTAGATCCAGGTCCCGGAGAACCAAGGAGAAATTCCGCGACCGGAGACACACGAAACTGAACTGCCATATGATTCACGCTGTCCATGGATATCTTCATCTGTGCGTACTCTGCAGCGATCATGTGCCACGTGATTTGTTCATTTTCATCAATTTCCAGTGTACCTTGGCTGTCACTGGGCTGTTGTTTTAATAAACTGAGCAGTTTTTCATCATTAAACTTCAGTGTGTAGACCCGTTCTATATGGTTTACAGACGTCAAGTGGTGCCAAAGGGACAGATTTTCTGAAATAACCAAAAGAATTTAATTTTACCTTTCACAAACTATTATGAAGATATTGCAGGTCATATAATCGGACATTCGTTGAGCAATTTCATCCACCCCCTAGTCGTTCCGATTTAAAGTCCCTCCTAACCTTCGTGTACTTGCATGAGAATGAAAATTAGGACAGTAGCAACTACGTGCATGAACATGTGTACAGTCATTTTTGAAGTGGATCGATGACTTTATCGTTGTTAATTTTATTTTGACTTAACCACACATTCTGACAGAGAAAATAATTCGACAGTTTCAACTTTGATTCCTATCTTCTAATTTATAATCTCCTCTTCTGCAGCACGCAGTTGAAAATATGCAGAAAAATATGCCAAGCTGTAAATAATACAAATTAATGGTACTGACCGCCCTATCGAAAGTTATTTTCGGATAAAGGTACTTCACAAACTCAGATATTTGAATTGAAATCAAACGACCCAACTGAAAACTTCCTGTATCGAGCGCATTGGTTAAAGAACAGCAAAACTTGTAATTCTTACCTTCTTCAATTCTCGGAACCGCGTTTTTATAAAAGCCTCTGTTGAGCATCGTCTTATGATGAATCCTTATTTTTTAATGAAATGTGCCAGGAAGTAAATTTATTTCTTTATATACTATGTGGATTGTCGAAAGATATTTGAACGTCAATACCATGTCTTTCAGAAGCTCATAGTTGCGTGCACAATATGCTCCAATATTGTAAGCTGATATTCAGTCTTCCGGTTTAACTGAAGATTGGAATAACTCCCAACATTCAGTGATCTGTTTGGATGAAGTTGGTTTGAACACAAGTGGAGAGACACATGCATATGAATTACACACAGAATTGTATTTACATCCTTAAAGCTTCCTTCAAAGAGGCAGTATATCTATGCTAGAGAAGTCTCGTTAATTTTGTCCAACCATTGCTCATTACGGAATACATATGAGTGGGTCTTCATCCTTGAATTAGTGTAGGGTGATATAGATTGTTATCTTTGCTTTGTATCTGATTCTAGTGGTTTCGCTAATATTAACTCGTGAAAGAAATATATCTCCCATTAAATGAACGTACGCCGGCTGCAAAGATTCAGCTGCTCATAAACTGACTTATTCAACTTCATCTGTAAGTTGCAATTCAAGCTGTGTTTCTAATGGACGAAAACTGTGTAGACGTGACTTTCAATCAAATACACGTCTGACGGTAGAATGAACTTCACTGCATAAAGTGACTCTTTAAGAGTTCACTAATATTACATCAATTCTTTACGCCTTTCCGTGTTTCCAATCATAATTCTGTCCATCGCCAGGGCACCAGAAACTCCGAGTTCCCAGTAACAACCGTTCGCACTCATCCATCCCATTTAGGGGTTTATGAACATAAATTTCTTAAACATCGATAGGAGATAATACATTCTGTTAATAAACGACATTCTGTATTGCATGACTGTTGAATATTTATGATGAAAATCACGTTTATTCTGTTGCTGTGCGTTCGATAGTTGGATGCGTAAAATTAGATCCTTGTTTGGGGAATAATCAACCAGCTGACAAAGTTGACACAAGCTGATCGAAACCGGAGCGACTGAAGACCACTTAGAGCGTAAACCATATGATACGGATGATTACCACCTAACTGCTTTTCCTGCTGTGACTCATCGTTTTGTCATTTCTCAGGGCATGTGTAAGATGTTAGAAAACACTAAAAACCAGCAGATACGTGATGAAGAAGACGGTTTGAAGAATGGTCCGACGGACAGAAGGGTCCTACAGTTGCCGACGGTTTTGAAAGTAACGTAGGATTCGTTTCAGTAGACATCTGACTAAAATCAACTGGGTGAAAGCAATATGACCAGTAGCATGAGTAAATATTGTGAAACAATGAAACCTTTAGCGAAACCTCCACTAAATGAAACCAAACAGCAGTAAAGCCGAGGAAAACAGCTCAGACCAGAACAGACGGATGTTTATGGTATACTGAAGCCGTTAAGGAGTTCAGGGAAGGAATATCACTCTCCAGTCAGTGAGCATCATTTTAATGAGTAGTAACAAGCTATGCTCTTCAAAATATCCAGAAGAGTGAAAAGAGTTTTCTAATAAACGACGAAATGATATGTCACTTTTTAAACCTGACATGACAAATGGATTTTTGAAAACTACTGCAAATCTTCTGCAAACCTCAGTTATAAACGGTTCGAACTTTTGCACAGTTCAAACTTGAATGTGGATCGTTAGACCTTACACCAAAGCATCACACGCAAGTGGTGTTTGAATGTCACCAGTTAAATGGCCAAGAATAGAAATGATATCACTCCAGTCGTTCACTTAATCTCAGTTGTCTTGAGAAACTGTGGGTATATCTTTAACATTTCAAATTGAACATCACTCACAACTGATCGCAGCTGTCGCATTCCCATAGACGTTCCAGTCGGCCCCTTTCGAAAATAAGCACTAGACTCGAGTATCGCTCGCATTAGGGCTCGTCAGTAGTGCATATCATCGCCACTGCCTGGACTTGAACCATGGACACGCTGTTCATGAGGCAACCGTGTTAACCACTGCGCCACTGACCTCACGTTAGGCACGACCAAATTATCAATTGTGAGTGATGTTCAGTTTGAAATTAACCAAATTCCCGACTACTCGTCAGTAATCTAAAATATCGCCTAACAGGTTTAATGAGATCGGAGATTTCGACCTGTCTAGGAAGTCTTAATCGCGGGGTTATCAATTGGAGTTAACAGACAGTAACTGTGTCTCCATTTCGAGACGATCGGGCAACCTGATCATTACTCACAAGCGAACGTGGTTGAGCGTTCACATATGATAATTTGGTCGTGCCTAACGTGAGGTCAATGGCGCAGTGGTAAACACGGTTGCCTGATGAACAGCGTGGCCGGAGTTCTAGTCCCGGCAGTGGTGATGATATGCACGACTGACAAGCTCTAATGAGAGCGAGACTCGAGTCTAGTGTTCCTGCTGTTCGAAAGGGGCCGACTGGAAAGTCTATGGGAATGCAGCAGGTGCGATCACTTGTGAGTGATGTTCAATTTGAAATTAACCAAATCCCCGACTACTCATCAGTAATTTCTTTAACAGGTGAGAAACAATGTCGTTCAGAAACTCGTTACTTATTTGGTCTCCACGAGGAAGTTGCCTTCCGGTGTAAAGACAACGCCAGCCATCTTTCAACAAGTGATGGATGAGATGCTCACAGATATCCCCGTTGTGGCTCCCTACCTGGACGACATTATAATAAAGGGCCACAATACGGAGGATACGGAGTAGAAACTGGGCCAAACCTTTACTCGTTTGAGCGAATATAGCTTCTGACTTTGCGCCGTCAAATGCGGCTTCGGAATGTCTATTACCAAATACCTTGGATTCATTGTAGACAAAGATGGCCGACAACCTGACCCAGCCAACGTAAAAGCCATATGGAGGATGCCGTCTTCAACAGACGTGTCAACTCTACGGTCCTTCCTGGGGCTAGTCAGCCACTGTAGAACCTTCCTCCTAGAACTCCATCAAATCCAATCGTCAATGAACCACTTGCTCGTCTAGGATATCACATGGGGGTGGTCAATTTAATGTCAGCAATTTTTTGGTCGCAACAAAACCCTGTTGATTTCAGACCTCCTGCTTACGGACTACGGTCCGACGCTACCTCTTGTCGTGGCCGCAGATGCACCCAACTGTGGAATTGGTGGTGTGATATCGCATGTTTCTAGATGGAAAAAGAGCAATCGCGCATACAACAAGGTCGCTCACACCCCCTGAGCGAAACTACAGCCAGATTAAGAAGGGGGCCCTCGCTATAATCTTTGCGGTGAGGAAGTTTCAGAAAATATTATACGGGTTACATTCTTCGTTGCTCGCAGTGTTCGGCTCAAAGAAAAGAACTCCGATCTATACGACCAGTTGCTTGCAAAGATGGGCAACAGAGCTTCTTGCCTACGACTCCACGATACAGTTCCGTATCACAACCATCTTCGGTCAAGCTGACGCCTTATTCAGACTCATCGGATCACAGGCACGGGACGACGAGGAAATCATAATCGCAGCGATCATTATTGTAACTGATGTGCACCTCATCCTCAGCGAGGCCCTCCGAGCACTCCCAGTGACGGCAGAGATCATCAAGGGGGATACCAAACTGAACCCAATTTTGAGACAAGTACTGAAGGTCATCCGCACAACTTGGCCGCAAGCAGACTTCAATGACAACTCACGGGAATACATCCACAGTCGAGAATCCTTTAAGGTCATGGACGGATGCGTCATGATTACCGACGGATTGGCAGTCGCAAAAGCTCCCCAACGGCAGGTACTCAAGCAATCCCAAAGTGAGCACCCAGCGATCTACAGAATGAAATTCTTGGCGTGCGGTTTTGCTCACTGACTACGAATGAACAAACAAATTGAGAAACATTGTCAAAAACGCACATCGTGTTGTTCGGCTGCGAAGAACCCAGTGAAGTGTGAACTGCACACTTGGCCATCGGCTAAAGATCCTGGAAAAGACTCCACATGGATTTTGCTGAACCACTCAATGGACAAACTTATCTGGTTATCGTCGACAACTACACCAAGTGGCCGGAAGTTCACATCCTACGACAGCCGAATACAAACAGTACTATACAGAAGCTATCAAAACTCTTCAGCTGCTTCGGACTACCAGAGACGCTGATCACAGACAACTGTTCTCAGTTCACCTCTTCCATCTCTGAAAACTGTTGTCAGTGGCTAGTCATCCTAAAAGCGCGATCTCCAGTTTATCATCCTCAGTCTAACAGACAGGTTGAAAGGTTTGTCGACATCTCGAAGCGAGCGTTGTTAAATGTCAGAGGAGAAGGTCCCCCGAGTCACGTTTACAGACATCGTTGACCTATAACCGAACAACCCCAAATCTTAAAATCCCAGATGGCAAGTTGCCGACGAAATGCCTGTTCAACAGAAAACTGATAATTGCCTTTGATATCATGATCTCGCATTCGAACAGAAAGGGAGGACGCAGTGCAGGAATGGAAGGACAGTACGATCGAAGACACGGAGCTCGTGCACGAGATTTCACAATTGTTGATCCGGTCCTTGTACGAATTTTCCATGGACCGCTGAACTGAAGGAGAGAAATAATCGTCCAATGGAGAGGATCAATGCCCTATGAAGTGTAAGTCGGCGAAGCCACAAGTATGTGGCACGCAAACAATGGAGATGCACTGTGCGACCAGGTGGGACCAATCACGCAACTCGATTTACTGCTGGACGCTTTCCACTCGGAGAAAGAGCGACCTACCGGAACCGAACATCCGATAGGACCGACGTTACAGTTCAAAGATGCTGAACACAAGTATCCTCTGGGGTGAACACCACGGACGAGCAGATGTAGTAAACCGGGCAAGCCCATTCATGTCGGTCTTCGAAAGCAGTCCTATGATTGAATCCAACAATCTTCATGGAGTTCATTTCTCCCCGTCCAAAACCGCCTCTATCCTAGAGAAAAACGATTGATACAATCAAAATTAGCGGAACTGTCCAGAACGGTCGGGGGGTAACTTTGGCTATATTTTTACATGTCCGACCTTTAGTTCGTTAAGTTCATTGGTTGAATAGTGACCTTAACTATTATTTTCGGTAAGTGTCGTTCTACTTTCTGATTCGAAAATGTTTTCAGGTCAGTATTCCGCGTATAGTTACCTTGTAATTTTCTGATACTCGCACAGGTTTTTGGGTCGGAACAATGGTAATATTTGCACGCATCTTTCGGCAACTTACGGGGACAGTTACGGTATTTTTGGGACCGAGATTTTCCGTGTTAATTATTACCAGGAGGAGAATCCCAGTTTTCTAAAACGCAATACTATATCGATGACTAACCAGCCTATACTTTCAAGTGTTTGCAGTGGTGTCTACTACAGGAGACCTGATACCAACTTAGTATCATTTTCGTCAGTCGTGCAACTACTTGGACACAGTGAATGTTTAATTTTTCTTAATGACACGTATTGTTCCATTCTTCAAAGTTGTTTAGCCTGGACATTTTCGTTCGTCGTTTAACGCAGTCGAAGTTTCAATGCACTCTCAGCTCAGTGCGCTTTTGAGTGCCTCCGAGTGAGCTGGTGCCCACCTCGCGTTCCCATTCTTTTTTCTCTTGGTTGCTGCCGCTGGTCCCAGACTAGGATAACAATAACTGCTTGTCACATTTCCAAACATTACCAGAAATATACGATTTGTTCCGAAACCCTGCTGCTTTCTTTCAGTTCAAGGTCTGTTGGGACTACATTCCGACTGTTCTTCAAGAAATGCGCTCTAAATCGTTAGTGGATGAGATTCTAGTGCACACCTAGTTGCCTAATAATATGTACATTATAAATGTGTTTGAAACAACTAATCTGATGAACTTAAATGCTTGGAGGTTGATTCCAACATTCAAACTTTAGTCCGCTAGCTAGACAAAAACTAAATGATTTTTGAATTATCGACTTTCAGTTAATTACTTACGCGAAACCGTGATCCAGCCAAAATTAAATAGCTGGTACTGTCTAGGTTTGTGAGCTGTTGCTGAACAGTGGATGCAAGTTACTGTAACAAATATTTTGTGTTTATAGCAGGTTCAGTAAGTTTTCTGCAAAATCGCGGTTCCTGTCGGTTTTGCAACGTTGGGAATGATGAACGTTTAAACATAGCAGCGTCAAACTGAAATCCAGCCAAGTATACTCCACTTGAAGAAGATGCATTTCAGACCAGCCGCTTTTAATTTTATTGGTACTGCTTGTATCACCAGTGCTAATTTTCACAGCTGTAAGCAGTGCAGGTCTGTTTAGGCATCACGTTCGTACTTAAAATAAGCTCATACGAAAGCTAAACCTACCCTGACGCTTGCTAACTTTCAGGCCTGCTTGGTATCAGCTACTTTAAAAATAATATAAACGTTTCCAACCTGTAAACTCAGTGTATAACTGTTGCCAGCCTACCTTGCAAACCATATTAATTTCCGCCCTACTTTAGCTAGAAAGTGGGTCTAACTCAAAATATAATACTTGTTTACGTCGTCCATATTGTTTTCTTTTATGAACACATTACCGCAATTAGAACCGAAACAGGAAAAAGGCGGTTTATTTTTCAGGAAATAGTACGCCAAAATGGTAAAAGCCTTAAATGCCGTTGCCAGAATCGTAACATTTTGAATGCGGGTTGATAATGGCATAGAATTGGCTAGCGTGCGACTGAAACATAGAATTTTCTGTGGCTAACTGGGACCCTCCCGAATAATGTTAGCTGTTAGACTGGAAATGCGCACAACCGTGAAGTGTGTTGAAATGAGTCATGCTTCATTTCTTTCATACTGTGGTAGTAGAATTTGTCTCACGATGACCAGGGTTGGTCGCTCAGTCAGAGAGGGCAGACTGACGGACACAATGGACAGTCCCGTAGCCACAATAGGCAGGTTTACCCAAACAGGGTCACGTATGTCATTTGTGCGTCCATAGATGGAACCACCCCACAAACTGAAAACATGAACCACCCATAAGAAAAACCCTTAGTCTCGAAAGTTTTCAACATACTCTTGATTGGAAATTTGTTCCCTACTTTCGTCGTGACTACTCATCACTAATCACTGAAACCTTCCGTTTTAAAGGAAAATGTGACTTCTTGGACAACTTGGATTAAAGGATCCGTTGATAAAATTTCAGTCTCAATTCCGTCATCCATAAAGCACCCAAACAGAATAGTCCGAATTGCTGCAAACCTTAGGATCTGATTAGACTAAGTGGTCAAAATAACTAGTTTCCTCAGCAAGTGTCCTCTCAAAATATCGAGCAGTACTACAGAGCAAGAGGTCCGTGTTGTATAGTGTTTGATTCAGTTACGCTGCTTTTGCAGTCAGTTTGCACCTACTCCCGAGATTTATTGCAAGTACTGCGAAGTATGGTAACACAGAATTCAGCATGAACAGGTCAGATAACGTGGAAGTAAGTTTTTGGCCTGGTTATCAACACCACAAGCTAAAGTAGAGGTAGTTGAGGTGGCTGAAAATTGAGATATACAGACAGCGGAGGATTGGGGGCATTCTGCAGGTAGCTTTATAGACAAACTGAAATGGGTAGTATAAGCAGGTTGACGTAATCTTGAGGCTGAAACCAACATAACTTTATAGGAATTGATGGAGCAATCTAATTGGGCTCGATGGTCAGTGTCTGAATAATTAAGCGAGAGGCTGAACAGAAGTAATCAAAATGAGACTGATGAGCTTCCGACGAAATAATAAACGTGAGCCTTTCGTACAAGCCGAATGCGCACTTCCATTTAATTTGATACCATTTTAAACATAATAAATCGGCACCTATGGTTAAGCCAACTTTGCATACACAAACGAGGCTATTTCGCAAGTTATTCTTTTTTGCTTCAGGGTACACGTCCAACGTAGCTGTAGCGGTGAAGGACATTGTACAAGGATAATTGAAACAGGCAGTTAATAATGGAATGTCAAAGTACGTAGTGGAAACTCGACCAAAGTGGTTACCATATAAAGGTGCACACTTTCCATCCGTTTACTAATGCCGGATATTCAAGAAACTTCTAAGTTTGCCATTGTATTATGAGGGCTTGTAGTTGCCGATTTGTGTGGGACTCGAATCATTACACAATTTTCGAAGTGTTTACAAACACAAACGTCTACTCTGGCTGCAGCGGCCACCTTGAAAGACAGACTGTCGTCATATATACTGTAGATATGCCACTAGTTGGAGATGGTCGGCACCTTCTACACAACAAACAGACGTCTTCTGCAATTGGTAATAACGATTAACTGAGTGTCTACTCGCAAATAGTATTGACAGTCATCCCGCCGTTGTAAAGGATCCTGATTTAGAATTGCGAATCTGGCGATAAACCGTCAGCTAGATAAGCGAAGTGACTTTGGCCCCATCTGTTTCCCTTCGCCTTATTCACTCCGCATAATTGAGGCATGTTTGTGTGTTTGTGAGGTAAGCATCAGTGATGAGAAACTCTCCAAATTTATAACCTTTTATCGCTCTGTTGAATGTTCTGAAAGGAACCGGGCATTTTAAATTCCAGATTCGGGAGGACAAGCGCAATTATTTGAAACTGTGAAGCATTCAATGTTTTGCTGAGCAATACGGTTCCGGACTCGTTTATTCCTAACAATGAGTAACAATGAGAACATTTTTTGAAAAAAATCTATGCCTATGACCAGGCTTCGCAACTCACCAATTGAAAGTCTGACTGGCGAATCATGTGGTTCCTGGTTCTCAGTAATATAAGACTAGAAATTTTCACGTATGGTTCTCATAAAAGTTAGCAAATAGACCATGTAAGTTACCGGCGGCACAATTTTGATGGCCTTCGGCACTACTGATGTTCTTTACTGTTAACTTTTCAAGAAAATTCGGTTCAAAATTTGTTACACAACTTGACGTACACCAAAGACGTAGTGTAGAGGTTCGGTAATCACACCATATACTCAACACTTAATCTTCCAGCTTCGTTCAGTAGTTCAGCTAGTAAACACCATGCTATAAACAGATAGACGGTTTTACCGTCTGAACCCGAAACAAAACATTAAAGGTCTTTCGTAGAAGTCTTATCAAAAACAAAAAATAATCTTCGTACACTCTCTTTAAAACCAAAATTTGAAGGTCTACGACCTGTTTGCCAACATATGAAGTCAAATCCTTGATAAAACCGGATTAGACTTGAAGTGTACCAAATGTTCATCATTAGTATTTGTTCAAAAAAGCCGCTGTTTGATTCAGGGTAGCGGCTTTTGCTGGCGGACATGAGCGTGAATATCAGACAACCGGCAACTGTCTACAACAGACAAATGTGATTAAAAATGTTGCACTCAATATTTGCCGTACAGACTACAACGATAGCAATCTTATTAGCCTGTCCGAACTGACAGCGTCATGTGACGCAACTGTCGTATCCGTCGACATTGACGGTAAAGTATGAGGTGCACAAACAATTGCCCCGTCTTATGCATTCAACTAGAATGATGAAGTTACGAAGCATATAATCTTGGAAAAATCATTTGGATACATTGTTCATTCAAATGGCTACGTCAAACTATGAACGCTTCTACGTGAATCATTGGTAACACGCGATACCCACTTAACTACGGTCTACTGTTTACACCTGAGAATCCGTAAATGGCACGCATTGAACAACATCAAACTGCCGTTGGAATATTATTAATGTGGTCGAATGTTCAAAGGTGAGCACTGGGCTATACGAAATCGTCGGAAGAATATCCAGCGTTTTTGTCTGACATTCATGAAGGTCGGAAATGTACATCTGCTCGTGACATTGATGTGGGTTGCTAATGAATGAAACCCGAAATTGGGGCCTCTTTCAAGTTCAGAGATTTGTAGTCATTTCAAATCAGGTGTTCTGTCTAAATTGCAACTGTGACGTCATCATACGGAAATTTAAGCATCTATTATGCAAAATGGAAAACCTGTACGTTGAACTGGGCTATTTGATAACTCAGCGGTGTCCCAGAAAATGTAGTCTGGCAGATAACACCGGGTTCAGCTACTGTAATTTAGACAATTTAACAGAGATTATTCGACAGCGCTTGGTGCAAAAACACGCATAGCGCGCACTCGTTTGTCAGGTAACTACTGATACAATTTTTGGTTTGAAAGGCATCGTTCGATTCCAGGCCTTACTTCCTTGTTGCAGCTCATCGGGTAAAAGGTATGTCCATAGAGTTTGAGCTGAAAACGTCCGTCAGATTCAACGGTATCCTGAGCTACAACACCTAGGAGCAAAGCTCAAGGTTAACGCCGCTGATGATGATGACGATACATATTCTATCAGTTATTTAAATATAACCATCAGGTTTGAGTCCAAGTTGGTATGGTTAAATGATGGCTCCAAACAGGGACGAAATTACCGACAACGTGATCCTGAGTTAGCAGCTGTCATCATAGACACCAAAGTCTACTTTTGACAACTATACACTCACGAGAGAAAGAAGCTTCTTTAAATTTAAAACAAAGAAGACGGAAGAGACTAGTCCTGTGGAATCCTTCTGTCTAGGTTTAACCGGTCTAAATCAAGGTACCTAAGTATTTCAAACAACCAACCGAGTTGTCAGCAAGAATGAAGGGGACATCTATCGCCTTACCTGCGACAATGTTAATTATCATCATTTTACAGATAAAACAGTCAATCATAGAACCGTAACATTACTATTTGAGGTGACGGTAAATTAGTCATCGTAAATCCGTACCGTGGCTTTCAACAGGAAGAACGTCAGCGGCGAACGAAAACAGTCAACAATCCAGAAGACCCGCTGATAAATATTTTTAAATTCATCGGTCCCATGGCTAGAGTTATTAGAAACACTGTCTACGGAGTGGTTGGACTAGCGATCGTTGATTATAGGCATCTCCTAGTTTCAATACGATTTAATTCAACTCCAAATCGTGGCTAATAAGCCTACGTACATTCTGTGATATTCTGACCAAATACAACAAAATAAGCCCAAGTACTTGCCGAACGAAAATGACATTGGACATAATAAAATGTGAATCTAATGTCATTTTGTGACTGAATGCATAGTTATTATGGAGCCTTATCATCTGTTCCAACGACTGCAGGCTATAAAAATTTGGGTGTTTGAACGAAAAGATTCTGTAGTTGAGAGAAGTATTCCTAAACCTCTAGAAAATATGAAACAAATGAAAGGCCTAACGCGTCAGCATTTTAGCGAGTGCAACTGACGAGCCAAAAGTTTTGTGGTTCGCCTAACTTTCTTTAGGATGCCATGCTACTGAGCTCAAATTTAGGCATAACGAACACCACCTATGACAAACTGGAGCAATGGTTAACTGAATTGTTGGAACTAATTCTCAATACATTAATTCCACATAGCCTTGTGAATAAGTTCCAGTTCACTGAAGGTATAGGAAGGCAGACTATTGTGGTTAGCAGACTGATAACGCTGGACCTGTGCCCACTGGTTGCGAACGTGTTACTCAGAAAAACTGTTGGTTTCGTGTTTGATTATATTCTCTCAAATAATAAGAAATTTGGATTGTTGCATTCGCATCTCCCTCTGGTATGTATGTAGAATATTTCATTAAAGTTTGATGGGACAATCTACCGGCAAAACAGTGACTTCTGATTATAGTCACTGTTACGCGAATACTGTCTCACGCATGTAAAGTGATGACTGAACGGATAGAAACGGCTGGCTTGATCAGTGGATATATACTGTACAAATATTACGTAGATCACAGTTTTGTGTCATCGATGTAAACATTTATAAGGATTGCTAATAATCGTCAATTAACTCTGCTCAAAAGAGGCCGAATGTCACTATAAACGTGATGCAAAACGGAAGATTAATTTTTCGCGATGTTGTGTTTGTAAAACACTCAGAAAAATTGATTCATTAAGGCATACAATAACAACGGACGTGAAGTTATCAGTAAGTCAAGTTCTACAACTTTGTTCCGATAAAACAGAATCGTAACATAGTTACTTCGTTCTGTTTGGTGACGTTTATTTTAATACCTTGGTTTGCCTAATTTAGTCATGGGAATAGCTAAACCCCATAACATGGTAATTATCTGGACGCACTCGGAAGCATCAAATTGTACAGCGAATACAGGGATCTATGGGGCTGTGTTCATTCGAATGAGTCCAACTTGGTTGGTTTATTCAGACCGGTGCAACTAGTCCGCAAACACAGTCGAGCCATAGAGAATATTACAATTCATCTACATTCGTATCTTTTAAGGTCTCACACTTTTTGGTAAAGTTTTGTCAAAAATAGCCTCATATATAACGTGACAGTTGTCACTATGTGTGAAATATCGGGTAAAATACATTAACCGAACACCCAGACGGCTGAAAAAATAACCGCGCAATCCAAGTGATGTGACTTCTTCCACGATACTCGCTACACTTCAAGACTTTAACGTGACTCAACCATCGCATTGAACGCGCTACGGGAAAACCATGAAATCGATTACGACAACAATCAAATTCTTCAGGAAGGCCTCAGAACGTATATCAAGCTGAGGCACATGGAGGTCATCGCCATCAACACACTCTATCCGTGTCAGTTGCAGTAATAATATTGTCCGTTTGTACAATCTTGTCCGCATGCCTTGATAAACATTTCAGCCAGAAAAAAGACAAACGTCAAATCGGTCAATCTTTCGTGAGTAGTTCTATGTTTAGGCTTATAAACAAAACACACATTAAAAGCGGGTAGTATCAGAAATCGGCGACCAAGTGAATAATAGGCTGCCAAGATTACATGCAGTACAGAGGTCACTGGTTTATTTCCTCGCAATAACACTACATTTGAGCCACAATTTGGTCGAAGATGAGTCTTTCGGAAAATTCACAGTGAAATTCAATGTCTGCAGTAAAGACACTGCTGTGTCACTGATATTCTTGGAAAACTCAGTACGACAAACGAATGAGGACAGTTATATTCTCATTGTGTTGTTCCAAAAATATAATCGGATTCCATTTTTGAATAACATTACGATGATTTTTTACTACTTACAATAACACCATATTTATCTACCAGTTGCTATGTTTACAACTGCAACAAAAAGTTCGCGGATTTAGGTTGTTTCAAATTGTACACCACTCTCATTTGATCGCGGCCTTCACACTCAGGTAGGCTTTTCGGCTATTCCACTTTGAAAGAAAGCACCAGATTCAAGTTTTGCTTTTATCAGAGCTAATCAGTAGTGCATATCCTTGTCCAGATCAGAGTTTGCACTTTGACTATCGTGCATGCGAGACTAGCGTGTTAATCACGACGTCAGTAAGTTAACGTAAAATCTGGCCGAATGTTTATATCCGAATGCTCGATCACATTCCTGTATGAATAATGTTCATTTCGCCAGGCCACTTCGAAAGAAAGATAAACAGGATCATTCTATTCTATCTACCTGGGTCTATTTATATTAAAACGATTCACTTAGGGTTTGGATTTTTATCGGTAGATCGTTACGATATTCATCTATTAGCCTTCCAAAGCATAAAACTAACCGTCAAAAAGCTTCAAAATTACAATTTTTCCAAGCCCCTCGAGGAACACTCCCACAGTTGTTTGAATAAAGTTCATTTTGTTGAAAAATAAATGAATTTTTCTGACGGCCAATTCTCTAATGTTTTGGTCATTTGTAGACTGTTGGATTCACTGTGTTTTTCTAAATCACCTACTTTGTGTTGTTTTGTTGCGTTCATAAAGTGAAGCCTTACTCATTTTCCATTATTCTCTGGTTTCATTTGTCAAAGGTACTCATCAGAAGCAATTTACAAACGACACAGACATGTCGGAGTATACTAGTGTGTCATATTGAAGTGTATGGTTCGTAAGCATACCTACCTAACAGAACTTTTGCAAACTGTACAGACAAATGAGTCTAATGGCTATGATTCACGTTAAACTGGTTGTCACTCATTCACGGAATCATAGGTGTCCCGTTTTCTCATTTGGTGTTGTCCGTCTATATGTGGTTGGCTATTGTGAGTACTGTTCTCAAGTGGTCTGATGAACAGGGTGTACGGAATACGGATATCCGGCAGTGGACGCCGTTAGACAAACACAATGCCTTCCAACAGATTGTCAACAAAAGGTTGTTTGCTCCTAGCAAGTCACAATTAATTAATTACTTCGAATGTTCGTTTGATCAACCACGTCCCATTCCAGCATTCCAGGCTGATGGCTTCGGAATCTATAATCTTACCTGACAGCGACGTTATTCCGTTTATTCTTCCACATTTTGAGACAAACCTGTTGATAATTTGTGAACAGTTGTTCAGGAAAGCAACATATTTACACGACAGATGATGCTTCCAACTAGTGTGATAGGTGATTACAGAGTGTTCAACTCAAAAGACATTACCCACCAGATTTCATCGACGAGGAGGTTACAGCGTTTCTAGATGGGGAACAACTTTTCTTCTAGCCAGTTTACAGAGTATTCTATAGGTTACTGGCCAAGATGAACAGTACGCGGTGAGATAAATGTTTTGTCGGTATATGAAACATATAACCCACTTAGAACAGAATGCGTATTTCATTGTCCTGTTTTGCGAGCACGAACTTAGTGGTTTTTCATGTGCACATCAGCCGATCAGCACACAACTGACAAAAGCAAACCATTTGTTACAAACTGTGTTTTAAGGACAACCTGGATAATTCGTGTACATTCTACGCTGAAATCGGTCAAGTCTATAATCATCGCAGCTAAATTGAGCAATTGAACGCGCCAGAAACCTCTATTTATTCTGCTGTCAAATCTATTCGCAAAGCCGTGCAAAAGTACCTGTGGCAAACACATTGGCTGTCGTTGCTATATTCACAAGCACTTCTTCAGTGCTAGTACAAGCTGGTGATGATATAAAGCCACTCATATGGATCAGACATTCAACGGCCTCAAATGACCAGGCCACAATTCTGTTTCGTTTATACCTCAATAACTATGATGTGTTGTAAAGAATTATACGGTAAAACATCGGTCGGAAAATTGATGAAGTTGAGTGTGCATTTTGGGTGGACGGCTATACCAGGTCTGACATGTAAACAGACATATGGACGTTAAAACTGTATTTAATTTTTTTGTCACTGGCACAAACGAATACGAAATGAAGCCATTTTTATCAAAGTAACCAAGCATTGAGACAAACTTCAAAACCATTATGTCATTCTTTGATTAAGCCACAACGAGTGAAAACCAATAAAGTTACCAGCTTTTCAGAGTTGTGACCCTCTCGAAAAGTCTTTATCATGCTACATAAATCAACAAATTTACATTTCACAGGCTTCATATGAGGTTGTCATCAACTGGTATATGTTTATGTTTGACACGCAGTGTACAGAAAAGTTACCAATAGGATGGACTGGCTAAGGTTCTACCTGAAGTCACAACGTGAAGTCCCCGAGTGCGAATATGGATAGACAGATTATGGGTGCTCGAGCATGTGCATGTGTGCGTTCGTTCTGCATGCATGTGGCTATGTGAGATAGGCTAGGTGACTGGAGTACCACAAACTCTTTTGGATTCTACTCATGGTTTAACCAAGGAATTACTTAATAATGGTCACCAGCATAACGCGCAACATATTCGCATTCATCCGTCCTGTTTACGGTTCTGAGTTAAAAACTTGAAAATTCTATGGGAATGCGACAGCTGCCATCACTGTGGGCGATGCTAAATCTATATGGAAACCAAACTCACCTACTACTCATCAGTAATAGTTCACTTGTATCAATAATGACTACCGCATAATTACATTAGTAATAATCTCCGGAATAGGATTACACAGTTTACGTCCCGTTTCAGGCAATGAGGTACCATGCAGAAAATGCACCACAGCCTAAATCAGTAGTCTCTTTAGAATTTCCAAACCTCCATAATTTGGGTGGCGCACAAGTAAATGTTCTCAGTCATTACTGCATAGGTAAAATTGTTGGCAGACATTTGTGAACGGTTTACGAAGACTTGATTTAAACGTGTGTTAACTGAAGTTTACTGGGAAACATCTTTTTTACCCAATCAATCATGTTTCTATATTTTATTATTGTTACGATTATGATTACAAATGTATCGTAAGTTTTGTTAAATTATAAACATACTTGAGCTTCTCAGTTCAATAAGAAACTTGGTTACGGGAGCTAGACCAGGGTTGATCAAATCCCAGGAAATTTTTAGCAGTTTTTCATCCTGATCGAACGCTCCATTATCTTCAAACTTCTTCGGTGGTCTGTCAAATATTTCATCGGTTGTTGTCCCCCAGTCAGTGTGGACAAAGTCGCCAATTTGCGGTCGATACAGTTCCGGTAATGCAGGCACGCACTGATCTGAGGGACTGTTATGAGACTGAATGTGGATTTGTAGAATATACCAGGTTGTAACAGCGGGATAAGGAGTAATGTTTTCGTGTTACATATAGAATACTATAATCAACATCCCTGCTTTTTGAACTGAACAAATCGTGGGGATACAAAACCATTCTGCCACACTGCTTTACTTGAAGTTGTGTTAAGCCAAGAAAACCATTCACAACTGTCATTAGTAATACCTCTGCTGAAATGTAAAAATAATTCTGACAACCAGTCAGTGCTGTGTTAATGGAATGAAGCGCTATTGGAATGGAAATTCTGCTTTTTTTGGGATTTAAACTGAAGTATGCATTGGGATAGAGAAGATGCGTAAGTTGCCGAGCCGCCCAAAACCTGAGTGAACAAACCAACTTTGGGTGAGTCTGGTACCTGTTATGAGATGACTAAATACAAGCGATGTTGAGTATCAAGAAATTAAACTTTATATAAATTTTTCCGGTAAATGCTTTTATATTGCAATGCACCTAAATGACGAGAAGTAAACAGTAGTTTGGCGAACGGTCTGTTTTCCAGTATTTCATCATAGGGCTAATCACACATTTTGCATCATTGTGATTGTCAAGCGAGCAAAATCCACAGCACTTTGAAAAAATACTTATGTCAAACAGTTTTGAATCAGAATGCAATTAGATGAACAAACTCAATCCTGGAACTATCATATTAACAGCGACAGAGATCATGGTAAGCGCAGAGTCTGAGTTAATTATCTCTGACAGCAGGACCGTGGATTGCGCAATCGACTTCCGGTAGCATCTGTGGTGACCAGAATACGAACTACGACTGCATTAGAAAGATAACGGAACAAGTGATAAATGGGTTGATAAGTCGCCTTTGGTAGGACATGATGTCCAGAGTCACTAGCTTGCGCCAAAATTACACTCAAAGTGAGCTGTACCGAAATCGTGATGTTAGATCTGAAGACATTGATTGTTAGGCCGCATTGTAGATCCTTTCAGTTGAGTTGTTTATTCTACGAGTCACCAGTTCGGCCAGTGTCGTAATTTTATAATTCAATGACAGATAAGTTAATTTTCTTGTCCACAAACAGGGGTTTAACTGGAAGATAAGTTGCCTGAATATGACAGCATGTTGCATGCTCTTCAATAAGCTTTTGTGGAGCAGATTTTACCGATTTCACAAGCAGGTGACTTCATCAGCGGTCATGTAAGCACCGCTTCATATAGCTGACGAGGGGCGAAGTGAATTCAACTGCGGCAGCAGTTTTGGTGTAATCCAGAGTTACGGCATCAGAGAAAATTTGTCTAGACCCTGAACTGACAACGGTCTCTCTCGTTGCTCATTCAACAGCTCCCGGGTCGAGTTTGTTCACCTAATTGCAGTCCGATTCAAAACAGTTTGGCATAAGTATTTTTTCAAAGTGCTCTGGACTTTGATGATGTAACATGTTGTGTGATTTACTCTTTGGCGAATAGCCGAAAACACTGCCTGTTAGTCAAAAGACTATTCGTTATTTCTGAAACACCGAAGTGGAGAAAAAGCTGAAATATCGTTAAAAAGCTCATAAGATTTGGCTATTTACAACAGTTGCGTTAATTATGGATAGTCAGCGTGGATGAACGGAGACGTGTGTCCAACTACAGGAAATAATGTGTTTTTATCGAGGTGAAAGGTTCAAATGTGATAAATACTGAATGCTGATGAGTAGTTTTAACAAGACAGTTAAAAAAATTAAATTCAACCTCCAAATGATCAAATGTTCCGCACTATGTGGGATTTTACATGCAGTTTAATCTAGAACAAGGCGGTACACTCGGATTGATATCACGTTGGATTTTGCCAGTGCTGTCTTATCCTGTCAAGACTAGTTCACAAACTTACACTACATTCCAAAGATACGACCGTGTTGACCATGAAGCTGTTTAACTCGTATCAAAAAGAAGCGAATTTCCATAATGATAAAGAGGTTGCCAGGATTGTGCCTATTTAGTCTATTTCAAGGCAGCGATAAATAATACCAAAATATCCAAACTTATAAGAAACTAATCCTAAAATTCCGTCCACGTCGACCCTGAAAGAACATGTAATCAAACAGACGGATTTATAGACCTTAGTAACAAAAACAGAAATTTTTATTTTTTCGTGGTTGGAAAACTAAATATTAAAAGTGTGAAATATAACAGTTACCACGTTTCCTCTAAAGTGTTTACGGTGGACGTATCATTTCAGAAACGTGCATGGATTAGGCAGGCAAAAGTATGACAATCTTCAATAGACCACTGTTATTTGGCATACGCAGAACTGATCTAGCGCTGAAACATTATCTAAAACATTTGATAGCATAATTACCTATTTTGGAACTCATGCTCAGCTTCCCGATTTCCACGTCTTCGTTTGTCAGACCATAACAAACTGAATTGGAGACTGATTCTTGTACAAAACAAATTAATGGTCACTGGAAACGACATGATAGTCGTATTCTTCATACAACTGTTCAATCTTATTAACGTTTCTCAAAGTAACAAACAAATTTAGCTGAAATACCAAGTTGTGTTTGGGTTGACTGGAAGAAAACTAACCTGTTTTGTATTTATTTATCCACATAGCGGTTTGAACAAACTGTAAGCTTTGGTCAGTATGAATAACGCGTTTTAGAGGAAGGGAATGAAGGAAGTTCTCGTGACGACAAAGGGAGGTTTATCGACTCACGGTCCCATAGGTCGACCTAGTATGGTAACCTTGTATAATTTTCATGCACAACTTGGAGGATATGATCGTTAACGATCGACCTAGATTTACGTTATAGTTCATGTCTTTCAAAAGTTTGACAGAGGTAGTTACAACAAATGTCGTGACTTGACCTCGAAATTTTACTGAATGATTGATCATTATCTGTTTGTTAAGTTGTTTCGTTATGCTTTTAATGTTTTGTAGGGTACAAAAACAGTAGAACTATTAAACAAGCATTTTGGTACGTGGAGCAGAAGACTTCGTTTGTTTGAGGGTAGTAAGTGCTTATTATCGGACCAGAATCATAATAATATGAAACGGAATATATTTTGTCAAACGTCATTACAATAGTGCTGGTCCACAGTTGCCTAGTTTTGTACAGAACACTAGTAAAACAGCCAAGTCAACCGAAAGACGTAGTAATTGTTGTATCCTGTGGATCGCAGCGATTGGTTGCGCTAAGTTCTTAGCTATGCGAGAAAAGGATGCTTGTTAGCGATATGTAGTAAATTTTCCCTACTCGTTGGTAACAGATAAAACAAAAATTGTTCGCTGCAGTTGAACTAAACCGTGACAGTTGTTTCGTTGATTTGCCCTGATTAAATGCACTGTGGTAAGCTGCTCTAATATGACAAAAACAGTCGGGATACCTCTCTACTGACGTTGTGATTACCCTAGAGAACAATAATCTTCCTAACCATTCCTAAGAAACGAATGAAACGGTTTCTCTAACGACCGTTTTCGGAAATGAATACTGCTCATTATTAAGTAATTTCTTGGTTAAGCCACAACGAGTTAAAAAACCAAGAGTAATCGGTTTTGCAACGTTTCGACCCTCTCGGATAACCTTTATCAAGCGATTTAAATCAGAAAATTTACAATGCGTACAACCTAACGGATTGGCACTTCGCTCAAACGTACTTACAATGCAACCGAATTGAGGGTCCTTAATCAGACTCGCATGTTACCTGTATCTACAATCAAAGGAGATCAACCTATTGGCGCCAAGTCACACTGTGTTTATCAATTCTCATGTAACTGCGGAGAAAGTTACATAGGCAGAACCGATAGATCGTTGATCTCAAGGATGAAGGATCATGTACCTAAGTGGGTTCATGAACAGGTCTCAAAACCGGACATTGTAGCCACACAGAATCGTAAGCCCCCAGCTTCGTCTATCGGACGACACATCCTGTCAACTGGCCACAACGTGGACCTGACCTCAGCCTTCACCATCATAATGCGCCACCACAACCCACGGTTCTTAAAATTTGCTGAAGCCGTCGCGATTAACCGGTTCAAACCTGTGCTGTGTGTACAAAAACAATTATTTGTGAACCCGAGGTTGCCATGGTCCTAAGTCGTGGTGAGTGTCATTCAGATCACACGATTGGACGTTTTGTTATTGTTGGTTTCTTTGTTCATACCCCCCACGTACTGTAGACGTTAAATTGAAAGGTTCCCGTGTTATTAGTTATTTCGTACTGACGAGCCAATACGAAATGCTAGCATCTACCAGTGTTCGTCTTCTAACTGTTTTGTTCAAATTATTGAAGGGATATAACTGTTTTAAATGTCATTGTAAATACTGCTCAGTCCTTAAGTAGGCGATTATGATATATATGGAAAGAAATAACTAATTTCCTGGTTTGATTTTATCAGACACTCCTCAGATCATCATACAAAGTGTTTTTATTAACGACAGTCACTGTGACCTTAGGAGGGAAGTCACAGTAGGTAACGGGCAACCATTCGTTTCGTCCAAACATTCTATTGATAAAAATAATCTCCGTTTGACAGGCATAGAAATTTTGTTGATCATCCTATTTTGTCGTGTATAGTTGGCTTCACCATGTTGACGGCGACGGAATCAAAATCGAGGGTGGGCCTCTTAAGGAACGTCATGATTTATACAAACGGTCAGTATGTGTAATGCGATGGCACACGTTGGAAACCACAAGTTTTTCTTCGAAACTTGGCTACCTGTTACTAGTTACTGTTAATCGGAAGTAAGCATTAACAAAGGTGACAAAAGAGAATAGACTGTAAACTGGTACGCTTTTCTAGAACGGATAGGGAAGTCCAATACTTTCTTCGGCAAGTAAAAGTTGTTTGTTCTTCTACATAAAAGCATCGCGGTGAATTATGTTTCTGAGCCAACTAGGCTCGTCTGCACACAATCATTGAACATAGTCTCGCATTCTTCTCAAGCAAAATTGTGGGCCACTAAGTTGACGGTGAACTTTTAACATTCATGTTCCACTCCACACAGTGTTCCGATTTTTCCGTATGCTTGGGAAGACACGTTATCACCAGAGTAGTCGTTAAGTTCCACTCTATCGGCAGCTTGATGAGAACTCAGTGGAATAGTTAAGTCGCCTATTCTTTGAACTCGGAAACACTTCAGAAGTAAGGATGTCTTTGAGGTGAACACGTGTTTGTGGACAGTTACGTTTGCCTAACTATAGCTGTATCTCAGATAATGCAAACACTTCAGCCTTATGCACACACACTTCTTGTTTGGGCATAGCTTGGATACTTGTACGCTTTCAGCAGATATTTTTGTAGACTTTCGGAATGTTGACTGCTGGTGTTAAGACGGATCACAGTGTTCTGGACGTCCTGTGTTCCTAAATGAATAATTTCACTTAGAAGATGATCAAAATTTCGCAGTAGGACCTGACACTGATCAACGCCTGCGCCTCACAAGTTGGAATATTAACTCGCTGGCCGTGGTATTTTGGAGCAGTTTATCGGATGCTGTTTATCTCTTTCAATAACAATCACAAGTTAAGTGGCGACATTATAATTCACCTTACGCCCAAAATGCGCTTCTAAGGTCAGTTCATCTAATGACCTCAACCATGCAGTTGGACATGAAATTACTGGAACTTTAGACTGACCAGCTCACGCTCCACTACCCCAACTCTTGAAGCAGCAATCCTCACACACGACGTTGAATCATCCGATTAAGTGGTGAAGTGGTTACCGCAATCGTGTTTTCGTGGCGCATGTTGACATACTCCATGGTGTCAGTCAGTCTAAATAAAAACCACTCGTGTTAAACTGGAACGGCCGTGGCTATCAAACAGTGCTTAAGGTTACACACGCATTCATTAACCTTAGGGATAAAAACCAGACTACGACAGATAACTGCTGGGACTTTTTCATTTTCAGTGTAGACAGGGTTAACCAGCCACAACTACAAAAATAATTAAAAAATGGTGTCGAATTCAATAACTCAGTGTATTGCTTCTTTTACGAATAGATCAGTCTGAATATTGAATATTGTACCCAAATTCAAATTCATGTGTAGTAAATCTTGGCAAAAATAACGCATTTTAGTCGTTGAGATTAGTCAAACCCACCTGTAATTGTGTGACGAGACGATTGCAATCTCCTTTTTGATTCGCCAAAAGTAGACTGTCATGGAGAGAGCAGCTACCCGTGCTGACCATTAAGCAGGTTTCTGGACCCCAGCCGTCATTCTGTCGGGCTTTTGTCCGAGCCCTAACTCTGAACAAGTAGGTCATATTCGGACGAAGATTGGAGATGTGTTTGAAAGATTGTGCTCGCTGAAACTTCTGTTCCCATCTGTGGCTTTCAGGTCCACCTTAAACGTTATGAAAGGCAGAAAGATTATTTTTAGAGAATCTGGTTAACAAAGTAGCACAGAGATTACGAGTTAATATGAGTTTACAACTTATTTCACACATCGTTTTACAGAGTTTTTGGCATACGCGTTATGCTACAATCCACAGATGGATTACCACTATTGCAAAAAGGAGCGTTTTATTAATCTGACCGACTGACTGTACATGGAACAACGTTAACAATCTGGCCACCAGACTCTCAAAAGCAATTTTGTGAGGTGCGTTGTAAAATGTCAGCTTTATCGCACCTAACAGCACAATTAACAAGAAACGTGATTCTATTGTTTCTAATTTGGCTTCTGTGTTATTAGTGTCCCCGTCATATCGATGAGCATGAACGATCCGCATAATGAAACTCCTGAAAAAACGACTACAATCCGTTAATTATAATGATTGAAACAGTTATATTACTGAGGTTCGCTGAATATTGATTTTCTTGCCGGACGAACTGTAAAACGTCTCTAAGGAATTCTCAAACAGCCGGTTTTCTGCAAACTTACTCAGATTAATAACCATATATTCAATCATGGAAATGGCCTATACCGAGTAATTTTCTTGTGTTTCTGATTTATTCCACTTTGTTTGAATTACCTTTGGCCTGACATGCTAAAATGACTCATAGCATCCGGGCAATAAACACTTCTGTTTACTGTTCGGTTCGGCTGTCCAGTTACCACCCAGAGCGAGAGAACGATGACAGAAGAAATTGACGGAGAGGAAAAAAGTAGGAGACTAACGGACATTGTTCACGGAGGTTAATGTCGTTGACTGGAACTAAAGTCGAACCGATTTCCATTATTAACGATCACCACTTACCTACCAAAATTCGATGTATAAATGACCAATATACATATTAAAATCTACAGTGTACATTAGAATCTCTGTTGCAACAGGATAGCGAACAGCATTGAGAGATGCACTGAGGCTTTCAAAATGACCGAAGTGAAAGAAAAATTGAACAGAATTTGGTACTTGTCCCCTCTTTGTATTTTCTGTAAACGGTGCTTTAAAGCAGTTGATAACTGCTCGGCGATTTCCTCAATGAGATCCTAAACCAACCTCACAAATAACTTCAGTTCAGTTACACTTACCTCACTTGTCTATTGAGCCTTGTTGTAGTCCTCTACTGTTAAAGACGAGTTATCAGGAAGTTTGAAATATTCGTTTCTCTTCAGGAATTTGAATAGAGAAGACAGCAGGCTGATGTTGCACGATTTATTTCCGGACATATTTCACCGCATATTTACGAATACACACTAGCGACCAGTTATATATCAGTTTGAAAAGGCGAAGAGGGTACCGGAGAGAGCCAACTGTCAGTGTTCACAATCAGTGTCACTAGCCTAGTAGAGACGACTCTACAAACACTTGTTTCTGAATCCACAACACGGATTTGAACCTCCGAATTACAAAAGTTTCAGCATAGTACAGTGTTCACCCGTGTGATGGGGGGTACATAACATGAAATGTCATTGTAGGATCGCACTGGTGTTGCGTCATTAGAATATGGTGTGCGGCTGATGACGTAGGCCCCTTGTTTATGTGCTCGGCTCTGACGTTATGCGTTTAGGTGACAAGTTTTTGACACACTTTGGGATAGGCTCCATTACCCCAAATAGCAAGTGACATTCAGTCTCACCTGTGTGGAATGTTCCTCATCTAAATCGAAATCGATATTCATAGACAACATTGGATTTGGCTGACTCAATTGTCGGCTGTTTCACACAGGGTGTTGGGATCCGGAATGTTCGGAACAGAACCACTATCAATCAGTTGGCTAGTTCATCCATTCCGCCGATTATTCAGTGACTGGCGGAGCTTGGGCTTCCCAGTAACCAACTTGTTTCCTCCTCCCTCTATATTTAACGGCCATGATGGCGAACAAATTATATGCCGATTTCATTATTAACGGTCATTGTGGCCAGCCATTTACGCCGCCATAGCGTTACACATGAACTGCTGCTCAACGATGAATACTGAACTTGAAAATGTTGTACGTACAGCGGGTATATGATTATCGCTGGTAAGCATAACTGGCTAGAAAAATGAACCCTTTCAAGGTTTTTTCAAAGACATCCTCTAGACCGTCTAATACGCGTAAAAATTTACCGTTTTCAAACTGATTACGTTTTTGCTTAACATGCTCATTTGACATTCATGAATTCTTAATAAATTTGTTAAACTTTTTTCTTCTCTCCTCATCTCTTGATACACGGATTTATCAGTGATCGTAATCCGTGCCGGATAAACTGTTCAAGTGTTCTTTAGCTGACATTTTTTCACCTGGAACTCTTGAACTATTTGTTATTTCTTCTAGGCTCCATTCTTTTTAGAGTGGAATTCCTCGTGAACAACATAGTACATTTACCATTTATGACCACAATGTAAAGCTTCATAAATCTGACGCAACTCACTGAACGGGTTCCACTCAACGATTTCCAACTATAGATCTATTTTGTTATTTTGATATTGATGGAAGTATGTACACTTTTTCATCTATTAACCTCTTTATATATTTTTCACGTTTTACTAATCACTCATACAAAAAACTGCGCCAGTGACCTCACGTTAGGCACGACCAAATTATCATGTGTGAACGCTCAACCACTTTCGCTTGTGAGTAATGATCAGGTTGCCCGGTCATCTCGAAATTGAGATACAGTTACTGTCTGTTAACTCCAATCGATGACCCCTCGACTAGGATTTCTCTCGAAGTTTAAATCACGGAAATCATTGACTTGTTGAGCGATATTTGATTACTGGTGAGTAGTAGGGGATTTGGTTCATTTCAAATTGAACATCACTCAAAATTGATCGCAGCTGTCGCATTCCCATAGACTTTTCAGTCGGCCCCTTTCGAAAAGAAGCACTAGACTCGAGTTTCGTTCTCGTTAGAACTCGTCAGCAGTGCATATCATTGCCATTGCCGGGACTTGAACCACGGACATTCAGTTCATGAAGCAACCGTGTTCACCACCGCGCCATTGACCTCACATTAGGCACGACCGAATTATCACATGTGAGCGCTCAACCACTTTCGCTTGTGAGTAATGATCAGGTTTCCCCATCGTCTTGTCTACGGAGATGCGACAGCTGCGATGAATTGTCAGTGATGTTCACTTTGAAATTAACCAAATCCCCGACCATTCATCAGTAATCAAAAACGTTATAGTTTAAATTAACTTTATCATAAAACCATAAACGGCAAGTAATTTCACACCAAGATCATTACTATGAAATCCAAAAATAAATAAACTGTCACATTACAACCATCAGATCCTTCAGGCAGACTGTCAAACGCAATCGTTCAGTTTTAAGTTTTAACGTGCAGTCATATACCGTTATTCGTGCTTTGACATCGTGTGTCCGTCTAAACATTCTTCACTTGTTTTCGGTGAGTAGTCTACATTCTAAGAATGTATTCGTGATAGCATTAAATTGTGACAATGGCAATCTCAATTCCTCTACCCCAAAAAACTGAGTACATTTCGTTGCAACTTAAGTCCTCTGTTCATCATTATTTTAATGCCAATAAAGGAAGGCGCAATGTGGTAAGAATTTTTATGGAAAACATTCTTAATATCATGCAGGAAGCAGTTCATTAGATGTTTCTGAGGATTGTTGGCTCAAGCCAGGCTTATTGAAGAAGGAGGTCCTGACGTCACGTCGAGTGTCTGGCTCTAATTAACAGATTAAAAATGGCCAGTTTTCATTACCATGAGTTTGGTAATTTCCCATCGGTCTAAGAATGATGTCTATGTGAACTGCATTCGGGTTAGGTGTGTTCTGGAGAAAAATGAAACTCCCAGGTCTTACGCATCGTACCTCGATGCAACCCTAATCGATTGTGTAACCATCGTTCCAGTACTCTTCTTTAAACTTTATCGGCAATCACATTTTCCACTAGAATACCCATTTTGTCGCTGTCTCTTTTGGGAATTTGTGAACATGTCGGTGTGGTGTGATCACAAGAGACAACTGACTGACCATAAAGCCATCACACTAGTGAATGAATAATAGAACGATGGCCGTGACAGCACACACAATCGTAGGTTCAAAATGACTTAGTTTTGTCTGAGGAAACTCCAGTCTCAATTCAGACCACCAGTGACAAGACACAAAATTTCAATGGCGCTATACATAAACAAGTGCAAAAGTTGCTTGCGATAGTCATTTCTGTAGTGTGCAGCAGGTTTGCAGCTTTTAGTTTAAGCACTACCGTCAACACCTGTCAATGAATTCATTGACAAATTTGGAAGAATTAATTTCATCCTTACATTGTAATTAATGGTGGTAAGTGTTCATTGAGATATACATCATTCTATAGATATTATAGCTGTATCCCTGCATCATAATGTCAGTTAATTGAGATGTACAGTCAGTCAAAACTTGACATGGTCTACCCATATGATTGATGCTTTGATAAAATCACTCCATCAGGATTTTACACTATACGATTGTAACGCTCCTGCATTCATTTTATTATTGTGCTTCGCTTTTTGAGTGGTTATATAATCTTCCACTGGTTGCACTGCACAAACGGTGTTCGTCTGGTTTGTTATCCATAGTTTAATGCAATTTTTCAAACACTGAAACATTTATGTTTGACCCTGATAGACTTCGTTTTTGCACGGCATATGTTCTCACATACTATCGTCGTGTGAAATTAATCTGATCAGTATCATCCGTTGAATGCTAATCATTCTGGTGTGCTGTCAAATCCTGCCAGTAAGGCCTTGTATAAATCTTTAGCTTCTCTTCTTACAGGAACGTACTGTACTTCTGTACTCCTTTACAAAGCGCTTTTTGGTAACTCCAAATCGTATTGTTAATGGACCCACTGTGAGTTTTAATTAAATGATCTGTCTAAGTTCCATTGTGCCCTACTGCACTGCTTGTTTGATTATCTGAAATGCACGATTGTGTCACAGAGGAAGACTAATCCTTCGGCATGAATAAATCACAATTTGATTCGAACTAATTGGGGTGATGAGGATAACGGGTAGTTGAAACCAGTGTGGAATAACCTGAATGTTTGGTAGCACTTTTCCTTGGAGTTTAATGTCAGTCGGCCAATGGAACCACCAGGTAAAATTAATGAGGGAAACAGAATAAGCAAATACCTCCTCTTTCCCGGACGGCTTTTGAGTCAGCAATCAATCTCCACGAATCCATGACGATCTCATATGTCTGCACTTCGCCGTGCGCCTGCTCTGGCCCGAACCAAGATAACGACAGCGCATTCCTCAACAGCCAGTCCGATTTCATACCTCGCGGTGCTGATGGTGGCCATTGTGCAGAGCATAAGAATGTCGTTTGGCACAAGGATGTGACATTTGACGTGGCGTTTGGTAATAAATGCCCAGTCACCCTAGGAAACGTGACCTTTGATTCGAATCCAAACAAATGTACCGCTTCCAAAGAAACCGAATAGAAATGAAATGGTTTCAGGTCGAACTCGGCTCCAACTTTGAACATCGGTGTTGACTTATGGTTCGTCAGTTGCAATCGGGAAAATTGTTCAACCAAGGAAACCATACGTATATTCGTAGTGTTGGGTGACAAAAATATGCTTTGATTATCATACGGCACATGATTCTTGGAAGATGGATTGTCGAATTCAAGATTCCAAAGTCCAATCGATCCATATGATTGAATGGTCAACTAGCAAAGTGAGTAGGGGTATAGTGAAGCGACATCTAGATGAAGTGTTTTACATATATAAAAAATTTAACGTTGTGTAATTTTAACTCCGTTGGGTTTGTTAATCTCATATATACCATTTCAAAGTAGTGTTGATAATTCACCAGTCCAGTGGAAAGGCAACACGAGAATCTGCCAAATCTACGAAATACGTCTGAAGTATACCGTGAAAGGTTTTATAAGAGGAACCTTGACTTGCACCAGCAAATGACATTAAACATTTGAAGCAATATTGTAATACTGTGAATACTCTTATCTGTGAATGTAAATAATCACATCAGCACTGTTAATTCAATGTGCTTGAATCTATCTTTCAATCCGTATTCTTGCGTCCTGGTGTGTTTAACTGGTGTATGTTTTGCGAAAATGATCTTCACCGGTTTGGTCTAAACGAACAGTCAAAAACAGCTATGTCGACAGTGAGAAAATTTCAGCCGTGCTGATTTACGAAGAATATCAGACATCTTACTCATCACAAACGTTTATTTTTGTGCATTTATTTGCATATACTTGGTATTATTGGGCGGTAACTGACTAACTTTTTAGACACCAATGCTTATTTGGTGTGCCGTATCAAGTTTGAAAACTTTTCCAGAGAAACCGTTC
>LUCH01000396.1:50543-88096 GCA_013368495.1 Paragonimus heterotremus
GGTGGTGATGACATAATTCGTGGTGTGATTGTATGCGTGTCCATACCCTGTCTATCTCTAATTGTCTGTCATATATAACCTGCATGTTTTACGTTTGCGACTGATGGGAGTAAACGAAATGTTAACATATCGCAACATATGTCTTCTTTCTGCGCTGATGAAGCTTATTTGGCGGTTGACGAAAAAATCACTTGATTACTTTGAAATAAGTTAACGTAAGAACAGATGAGATTAATTTCTTAAATTCTCAACATTTATAGATGTATCCGACGTTCTGGTGAAATAGGCTTTTAGGAATTTGACACGCTGGGTCACAAGAAGAAGAAGGATTAGGGTCACGTTAGTATCTGCTTGGAGATGTGCGTCTACTGTTGTTCGTCCACATTCTTGTTTGCTTTATAGTTGTATGCCCTTCATCATTTTTGCTTAATTTTGTCATAAACGAAACAATGCGGGACTATCTCCGACACCAACAAAATGCCAAAGTTAATCTCCTACCTGGTGAAAGACTGAATGGTCTCCATTATGCTGGAAACAAGTTGTTGCGGCGTGACAATTTTCAAGCAGCATAAACAATGCTAAACGCTATTTTGCATTCCGCTAAATGATTCGGAATGCGTTTTGTAGCCCCAAAGTGCGACGTATTTCTGCAAGATTTCTGTGATTACATAGATCTAGTGTTAGATAATGAAGTCATGGAGGCTGTTAACAAGTTTGCATATTTGGGAAGCTGCGTCAGCTGTGGAGGGAATGTAGGAAATGCAATAAAAGTGCGTACTGTAAAGGCTGCAACGGTATTTTGCAATCTTAAGGCGCTTCTGGTGACAGAGAGGTAATTGTTGCTTAGGGGTCGCATATGTACAGCGCCGGTGAAGTGTGTGTTAATTTACGACAGCGAAACATGGCCATTCGGGATAGTAGACGTGAATAGTTTTCAGGTAGTTGACCACCGATGTCAACGTTCCATTGTTCACATCAACTGACACCAGCGAGTAAGCAAGGAAGAGGTTAGAAAACGGATATTCGTTAGCCAGTGTTAATGCAGTTCTTTCGTTCAGTCCTTACATTTGCGCAGACATAGATGATCACGTCGTGTACTAAGGATGCCAGTTAATCGTCTGCTGCATCGAGCATTCGCTGCCGACATTAGGGCCTACAGCAGAAAGGTGCGAGGTGAACAGATGATGGCCTGGCACAATGGAACGAAATCATTCACGGAAAGGTTGGCCACTGTTGATCAGGTTCGTCTTCGGAGCTGGGAACCTCGCGACTCACAGAGTCAGTGTCTGGAGACATTACGTATAATGAGGGCTAACCGGGTTCAGTGGCGCAAAAGTTGTCGTTGAGTGCATTTACTAATGCGGAGTAGTGAAAGTTGTAAGAAAGTTGTCTTGGTGATGACGCCATCCTTTCAGTTCTAGCTAGGTTGTTTGTTTGCAAGGTGTAGGTATCTTGATGTTAAATGTTTGACTACAGAAGCAGGTATTTTTTTGTAATTAGGTCACATCCTGTATCCTTCACCTTTTCTACTCTCTTCTTGTACATGTTTTGCCTTTTTCTCCTTGTGGTTGTGTCCCAGTTAAGCATCAGTAAGAGCTAATGTTGTATTGCATTCTATGATGATGATGATGATGTGCGTATTACAGCGTGACCATTCATAATGCTGCTTATGTCGTCCACTATTTAACTTGGGTGTTTAAATCAGTGAGTTACTTTTATATATTTAATTAAAACAGAAAACACTTGTTAAATACTAATGTCTTCACTGACTCACATCATCCACACCTAAAATCGGCAGATTTTATGTGTAGCGACTGGTAATCGTATGAATTTTCAAAGAAGCCTAGTTGTAACCATTCTTTCCCGTTTGTCAGTTTTGGGTGCATGGTTTTACAAACGCTAACCATAGGAAACCCTACATGAACTAAGTACTGGTTCTGTAATCGTACAACCGATTGTTTGCAGTAAATGCTTGGTTCACCTGTTAGTTCGGTCAACAAGCTCGTTCTGTTTGTCTCATTTCGATAGTTGTTTAATGTGTTCAAAATTTCCGAAAATTTTGTTGTTCAGTATGTTTTAGAACGTCACCCAGTTGGCGACTGTTCACTTTGCTGTTTCTTCTGTTTTAAATGCTTGGTGATTTTGTTCTCAGACTAGGCTAGAGCTTATTGTTATCGTATGTGTTCAAGTACTGCCGAATACAAGCTGTTTGCTTTCCCACCCAATCACATTTACGTAGTTCAGTGGCCGTTGGGATCATCTTCAGGTGGTCGTTTAATACAGGTAGATATAGTTAAAATTTCAATATTTTGTATACCATTGGTCTACTCAGTCCCATAGCATAGAGATTGGCTGTGCCTGTGTCTTCTGTGCACAGAAGACTAGGTTTTTTCTTCTGATGAACACCACCTCGCGAATCACCTCGGCGTTACAATTAATTACAAATATTTACAGTTATTTGATGGAGCCAGATACGTGACCGGTTGTTAAGACAAGTTGAACCTTCAATTAAACCGAGTCCTTTGAGTTTCCTTTAGTCCAAAGGTCGATATTTGAACATGCGACTGATAACATCTTAGAAATATGTCACATCATATGCTGATGCAAACATAGTTCTATTTTGTTAACGGAGACATCATTGTAACTGCAAGTGGTCTAGTATATTATGCGACAGACAGACTGATCTGCTGAGTGCGTTTGATCGTCATAGCTAGCCACCTTCCTACTGCCTAGCATAACGCTCAATTTGGCATATAGATTTGTGTATTGCATTACCCATATAATTTTGAGGCTCATGCCGTTAATTAGTTGGTCACCCTTCAACCAGATTTGCAAAAATATATTCTTTATCTCTGTATTGTAGGTTGGTGTTATCTTCTTACCGTTACCACTTACAAATCTATCCGGATTACCGTTATTCTTCAGTGTTTTTTTAATGCACCCATTTCCTTCTTCTGGTGCTTGTAGAAACCATTGTGAAGGTGGGGAATGGGGAACATCGTCCGATCTGTGTAAGTTCACGATAAAGAGAGAGTTGCAACGCTCCGTCCAGGCATTTAATTATTGGAGTGATTAGGACAATTATTTGTAGAATCAAAATGATCCCTACTGATGTAATTTTTAAACCGAAGGTATAACCTTCAAAAGAGAGTCCGTTCAAAAAGAAGCTAGTTTTTCTGTATGCCTATTGTATACGTCATTCATTAAGACACTCTACTGCTTCCGTTCTTTGAGAGGTAACTAAGTAGTTTCACGTAATATTCGCATGAGGGTTTAAAGCAAGAAGCCTTCAGAGTTGTTCTGAAACAAAGTGAATGATTCTGTATGTGAAGACTAGGCTGAATAACTGGGCTTTCATTGATGGCATCCATTAGAAGATGAACAGTGTAAACATCACGTCTTATCAGGTAGCTTGAAATCTTCCAGAGTTCCTTCGGTGTTGTTCAGTTATTATCATCATTTCAGCAACAGCTATGGAAATAATACAAGCTCGTGTGTCTTGTTCAGTCCTAGGGTGTAGCCAGTTGCGTTGTATCTCAGCTTCAAAACAATTGGCAAATTAGCATGTCGTTCTCTAGATGTACTGGCTATATGCTTGCATGCAAACACACTGAGAACGAAACGAAGACCATCATTTAGAAAAAAGCCGCATACTTTTTACAAAAGTAGAATAAGTAGTTGGTAATGTACTTTTGTCCTGTTCCACGAAAAATTGTAAACAGATCTGGCTTGACTGAACAGACAGTATAGAATGACAAGTGTCTCATGCGAACTTAATTGTCTCAGAAACGGACGACCTTGTCGAAGAGGCCGACAAAGCTTGCCTAAACTAAGCAGATTCGTTGGAATCCTAGCTGCATATTATCAAACATTTGGATGCAATTGTAGGATATTCGCGCCAAAATTACTATGAATGAAGTCAAGTAGTTTGGGCGTCGTGTTTAACATGTTATTGATAAATGGACTGAGAATAACACAACGTTATGAGCAAGCTGTAATACTCTACGTTTCAACTACCTCGGGTGGCCTTCCTCAGGAGCGTTGCAACGCAATGTTGCTAAGAAACGATAAACATATCTGTGATGTGCAGTGTATTCTACTTTAAGAGTGAAACGGAGTCCAGTTAATGTGGAGGCCACTATTAACAGGTAGATCAGTAACGGAACGTGTTGAATATCATTCAAAAAAATGGGTTTCCCAAACGCACTTTGTGGGCCACCAATAGTGTATTATAGGGTAAAATAGACTTGGGAAAGCTGTTTCAGACATTTTAGATCTTTTTACGAGGTTTGTGCGCATGTTTCTGGCACTCGGAATAATCCTAATTGAGGAAATTGTATGTGATAGTAGTCAGTGGCAGTCACTAGTATTCAGTCAAATTCAGAGACAAAAATTTGCAGATGTCTAGTTCAGATGCTACGTAGGTTATGCAGCTGTCCAGTAGAAGGACCTTAAATTGTGTTGTGGTGCTTTGATATGCTTAACTTAGAGACAATCATCCACAGTAACGTCTGATTGTACTACCATAGGACAAACCTCAGTATGGTGAGATGTACAAGTGGCTCACATAAGTGGTTTGAGTCCAATTGTATACAAGGTGCCATATCTTGAGCTTTCGTTGGTCTTGATGACAGTCCACCTTAGGACAGATCAACAGGCAAAAAATTTCAACGAGCAAATAAGTAAACGAACTGATGAGAATTTGGTAGAAAAAAGGAAGTCAATAAGCTTATTGTTGCAGACTATCTCCGGACCAAGAGGCATCGTCTCCTGTAAAGGCGTTTTCAGGTGGCAATGCAGTAGACAACTACCAACCACTCTTGAAAAAGTGGTGACGTCCTAATGTCTCTGTAGAAATGGATACCTCATGAGCACAACAATGACTCAATCTGGAATCTGCCAGCTGTTCTCATGTTTTTTGTCTTTCTGTAATCCACAAACTAGTAGTTATGTAATAACTTGTAGAAAATATTTCGGCACCTGTATGTAACACGGTTGATAAGCTACAGTCAGAAGGCATCTCTCGTGTCTCATATATGAAGCAATTATCTGGTTAGTTCAAATTACGCTCAAAAACTCTGCATAAAGGAAACACAGCTATACTGCGTTTCTATGGTTTGATCTCCAGGGTCATTTGGGAGTGTGAATAAGGAACATCGGAATTTTCAAAAGTAATTATACCATTTCATTCGCTGATGAATCAGTGAACTGGCTGAGATAAATTACATTGTCCCACAAATTACTTACGCGCGTTACTAGACAACAACGAGATTTAGATTTGTGTCAACTTTCTTCTTATCAGCACCTCTGGACGTTCATTACAATTATGAATCACGAAAAACCGACCTCGCTACCCATTACAAAACGGTCACCATCTATTTGAATTGCTTCCACAAGTAAACCATATCTTCTGTCAGATTCTGCCCTAAATGCATTAATAATTTGGAGGTTACCTCATCGTCAGAGTTGTGCAAGGTTACACCCATAGAATATCTACGCAATGTTTGTCTGAATTGTGTTATGAACTGGGTAGTTCACCTGCCATTGCTTTTTTCATCCACGTTACACATACTCCAGTTGCTTGCTTTACAACTGAAGACTGTGCTTGTTAACAGACGTCCCAGAAAAGCGAAAACACTGGCATAGTCCAAATCAGAGACAATTTCTACTGGAGGGACATTTTTATAGTTCACGGTTACATGAATGGTTGGTGTCCGTGATTAATTTGCACGCGGTGCTGGTCATAAAATATGATCTGCTGGTTTGAATTGCGTGGATTGTGTGCAGTTACAAAAAGCATCATCAGTGCGTTGCGTTCGGACACTGGACGTAGGATGAATTAGCTTCTCTCTAGAGATAAGACTATCAAGGTGTAATTTCACATCACCGGCAAGCAAAACGAATATCCATTTGGTCTGTTCCACGAGACTAGACACAGTACAGGAGAATGCGTGCCTGACAGTTTGTGAACTACAGTCTTACTAATGAGTAGTTTGGCAGATTAGTGATTTTAGATGAGACCCAACTGTGAAAAGTCAGGGCTTCGACTGGTGTTTCTGTCGCTGGTTCGAATCCAGCGGAAACTTTGACCTTTCACAGTTGGGTCTCATCTAAAGTAAGAACTACAGTCTATCAGAGTCTACTTAGATATACCAAATAAACGAATTTTGTGCCAATACATTTTGTCAGAATTCAGTGTAACCAATTCAAGCAAGCTTTGATGTATTTCAGAACTCAAGATATTCCTTACTTCAGCTTTACTGTGAGATTCAAACACATGTTTACGGATATCTTTGAAAATGGTCGGCTGATCCATGCCAGTATATAGTGAAGGATATGAATTAATCACAACTGAAACGTCAGTACATGTTCTGGAACCGCCGCGGATGTCTCGTTTCAAACTGAAAGGTATGTTCATCAGTGCAGTTTGTTGGCATATATGTTGGAGTTTACGATTTACTAGTTAGCTTAGCTTAACGAAACGAGAATCGAAAACAGAAGGAGCAATGGGGAGACACAAGTGGATTGATTTGTTTGAACAACGGTAACTTCAAATACTTTCAGGTCGTTTACGTCACAAAGAAGGTAACCATACATAATACTCTAATACCACTAGTGTTTAATGTTCATGGGTGGCACAAAGTGAAACCTATAATAAAAATTTCTGTTTTGTTTTGACCACAAAAGACGCTTGGCATGCGAAGTTCTCGATTGCACGAAACCCTTTAAAGGTTATGTGAAAACACATAACAAGGAACGCCTACACTCACTTGTATGACTGACACCTTAGACAGCATTGCATTCCCACTCGCCTTGGCTACATATCCCTCAAAGTTAATGCACACAGTTCCAATAATCTTTCCTGGTTCCTCGACCTCCTGGCGTCCAGGCGTGCTCCTTAGTTCCTGAATGTACATAGTATACCACTTACAAACGAAAGTGTATGTCCAAAACATTTTGACTTGTTTCTTCTAATAAATTTTCTGTAGGCCAATAAGACTGAATGGTCGAATTCAGTTCTGATAGAGTATGTGGGAGACCGCATCTTTGAGTTATCACAAAACAGCTGAAAAATAATAGTCGGCTGTCGGGTTTCACATATATATGTACAAACTTGTAATGTTTGTCTGATGGAGTTAAAACAGTCATTTATGCTGAGATGTTCAACCAAGCAATTCAGAAGGTCTGGGCTATTTAGTTACAAGTACGCCGAGCAAACCAATGTAATTAAATCTCAGACCTGAAAGTTGTTTACATGTAAAAACCTATTTGAAAAAACGAATCGTAAAACACATATTATTCATTCTTGAGCAAACACGCCACTTTTAAGCGGAACATAAATCGTGTGCGCTTCGATATAATCTGCAGATTATGATCAGCACTGAACCTCTGACAGGCCAAGATTGACACTTTCAACGGCAGGTGATAGCAAAGCCCTGAGAGTCGTAAGTTGTGCGTTGAGGTCATTTACTCGGATGGTTGAAGATTTGTGGATAATACATCTCTTTCAACCGGTGTTTCATTGTCTGCTGATAGCTCCTTTGAAGGGTTTCCTTAATGTCGAAATGTTTTCATTTTGTAAAATGCTCCACAATTGCTTGTGCAAGTCCGGTATATGTGAACTAGAATCCTCGTTAGAAATTTTTATGAGGAAGAGTATAGAGGTAGTGATATGAGTTGGTTACACTTCATCTATCTTGCACCTACTAACCGGGCATACTATTTATGAGCGTTGTATCCAATTCTAATCAAACGCCTTATCTGTCTAATAGATTCGCTCGCGGACGTCGACTGCAACGCATTGTTTCGTCTCTTGCATTCAGTGCAGTATATTACCAGACATGATTGCCTATGAAGAACAGATCGAACAAACCTTTCAAAATGGCCCTGACAACTAAAATATCACCTAACATTCTGTTACAAAATCATACATACTACTTCCTCACCAAGCTACTCTTAGGAGGCCAGCACCCGAAACTGCAATGTCAAATGCGTTGAAAGCTCTACAGCATTTATTCCTACAGTCACGATCGCATGTGGATGACGCCCATCACGTCCTTGTCCGCTTTATCATATTACTTGTGATGAGCACTTTTCATTATAGAACAGCTGACCCCGGTGAATCAACTGGGTGTTGTCTTGGTTAGTGGTCAATGTTCGAGTGTTTAAACTGCTGCAGATAAAGTCCGAAAAAGATGAAACTAAACGGGTGGTAGGAACCACAAAATCCAGATCTCATATCTGCATTGTGCGAAAATTGTTCTGGTACATACTGGTTGCTAACTCACTGGATAATTTCCACTGCGACTCAATGAATTGGTAATCTTGATTCAGGAGTATACATGTAATACAAGGCCAGATGTTTGAAAGTGCCCAGCCGGTTGTGGTTGAGAGCTAAAGTTACATTGTGTCATGACATGGATGTGACTTTCAAAATAAGTGAATAATGACAACTTAATCACTGTTGTACTTAAGGCTAACTTTTTTTATAATCCGTTATTTAAAATTTTAACCTATCACTATTGCAGTCATATTCAATGCAGGATTTCGGACGTTTGATCAAGCGGGACGTTCAGGGGTATTCTCCATTTTCTCCAGAAGAAAATCACATATCTTCCAAAATAGCTGAAAATGGCCACTTACTCGAAAGCCTAGAAGAGTGGAGCTTTTGTTTTGTTTCCATGAACAGGAGATTTCGATGAATTCTATGCTGCTGGAACAGTGAAACCCGTCGACGAACGGTTCCGTGTAGTGAATACTGTCTTCAACTAGTGCTTCTATGTGTTTGTGCGTAAGCGTTTCCTCTTTTCTTCCATGAACCAAACACCCTCCACCACTATGAACCAACATGGGAGTTGTTCTCGGTCCGACGCCACCAGAACTCCATGCAGCCAAACTAACTTCGTAGTAGGTGTTCGGAATCAATGGGGGTAAATATGCTCCCATAGTCCGGTTTTCTAACACCGCTTTGATTAACACCGTCCGATCCAGGGACTTTTCAAATCCACCCCAACGGCGATAGAAAATCTGATAGAATTTCGGTTCTCCGTTCCATTCGTCGTTCAAAATCGGCTGTAAAACAATAGAAAACTATGGTGTTCTGACAGGTAAAGGTTCTGTGCTCTGTTACCTTCTCTGTGAATGTTGTGAACGAAGGCTGAAAAGCGTGGTATATTCTATCGACAGCTGTTAAAACTAAACATGACTAAAATGAAAAATGAAACTTATGAATACTCCGCATCCAACTACCAATCAATTAACTGAGTACATCTAGAGAGGTAACACAAACACGTCGTTTTAGTACGATACGCTTTTTACAGCATAACAAATAGCAGGTTGTAAAACCATACTCACGGGGTGAATGACAATTAGTTCGTTAGCTAGACGTTTCTTGAACAACACTTTAACTCAAGTCAACAGCTAATTATCAAGGTAGATTTGTCGGTTTATTCTATTGTTTGAATGAACTAAGTCCACTCTATAGTTGCCTCATTCAAATTGCAAACTTGTTCACAGCGCTGAACCTGTTCTTTACTTTTGTAACTTGCGAACCTGTATTTTTTGATTGCTGCACAAAGACGAGGATTAGTTTATACTCCATGAGTTCAACGGATGTTCGCCGAACTTGGCATTTAGATTACACTCTAAATATTGTGCTCGACTTACAACCGAGCACCATAACCATCAGCCTGAACTACCGACTCCATCACTATTCACATCTGTCGGTTTAAGTTTGAGTTTCTGATGAAAAAATCTGTGTAACGTGTATTCTTGAACATTGTGCTGTTCACTTTGTTTGGCGCAGAGATTTCAAAAGGTCACTCACAGAATGCGGTGACACATGAGGGCGTAGAATTTTAGAATTTCGTGGTTAACAATGAGCTCTGTAAAATTCGATGAAAACCGAGAGTACTCCTCTGCTTGAGTAACCCGTTATTACCTTCATTCCTAAAGTAATGCGATTTTTGGTTTTGTGGATCTTGGTAAAATTATTCGGTTTCTCGGTGTACGGTAGATTTACGGCATCAATACAGTCTGGTGTGCCAACATGCGTGCTACAGTACACCTTCTCACTGACTGAGGACCACATTCGCCCCGTAAACAAACTACCCAATTTCGATAAGCGTCTTAGTCAAAGGCTTACTTACAGACATGTAAGCGTTTTACTCGCTGGTAACGTCAACTCAAAATCGTGTTGGTGTATATTTGCCGGATTCTAGATCCTATTTTTCACAGAATGTCTTCTGACCTATGTTGTGAAGTTGAAAAAAGCCAGGTAGGTGTGTAAGGCTGATCAAACCACTTCGAGCGTGTGACTGTAAAAACTCTATTCCTGTGTTAATCCCTACAGAGCACCACACGAAAAACGTTTATCATGTTTTTGCGAGCGAAATATGGAGGTGATTACTGTTTGACTCAGTCTGTCTCGCTTTCACTTTCTCTTCACGTATGAAGAAAGCTGACTGTGCAGATAGCCAACTACTTGTGTCTGGGAAAGCACACTGTTAAAGCTCACCCATGAAGCTGGACACGCCGACGGTCTCGCTTCTTAACTGAACCATTCATACTTGTTTCTGACTTAAAATACTTCCACCTCGTTGGGAGATACTACGGGAATAGCAAAATAAATTACTGTAATAGGTTGGCTATTGTAATCTCACGAATGAATTATCTTGAGCCAATTTTTGAGGTTCAGTCAACATTTTTGTAGGAGACGAAGTTTTTCCTTTTGGTATCTTCCATGATTTTTCGGTTACTCATTTAGCGTTAGCGAACTTCACTGTCACAAGGATAGCTTGTTAAGGTTACAGAAAAACGTTAAGTTGTTGTTTTGCAAAAGGTACACTCGGTTTCTGAAGTTGCCCTCTGGAACACATTAACAGCGTCATCAGGTGATAGACTTAATTGTAGACTTTATGCTCATGGATTCAGAACATTCCGGTTGTATTCCAGAAGGTTTGAACATGAGTAACGCTTTGTAGGTTAAGGTTTCTGTTGCCCACTGCACGCGACGATGAACACGTAACACGCATGGTAGAATTTATTGAGGTACCTATTCGCAATTCAGATCCAATTAGTCAACACGGTATTTTGACATTTGGCAATAGTTGTCTTTTGGCCAAGTTGATAAGTTCCGATTTTTGATTTGTTGACCGTTATTTAAGGCGGTCTGTCTCTCTGGATCATGAAAACAACTATAATGCGTGATAGTTCATTAATTTTGCTAGGGATACGATCTGGCAGACAATGCAATTTGCTGAAGTATAACGAATCCTTTTGAATCGTAAGCGTTTTATTTATATTGCCCACAAATTCGACTGTTAGACTTGGCTTTCTTCTCCACTTGATTGCCAACCTTATCTGACTTCCTGAACTTAAATGACACAAGTTGTCTTAATAGAGAAAGATTATTCATAAAATGTTCATTGTATCAATTTCAATTTGCCATGAAAAAACAAACGACATCAAGCCATGTCAATAATATGGTATATGCACTTCAAGAGGTGATACTTACTTTCCATTGGACCAAAATTGTGTAACAAACTTCGTGTGTACCAGCCGGGTTAATTGCAGCCTCTTCTAATAATAACTGGTCCAAGTTCATACGAACAAGTTTTGTGCGGACGTGTGTTGGGGCCCGACAAGGTGCGGTTGGTCGCGTAGACACGATTGCCGATGGATCGCTAAAAGGACTTTGACCGTGAGCTGATTGACCGGCGATTCTGAAAATATAGGCTGTGTTTGCAGCCAATCTGTGGACAGCATGAAGCGGTGAAGCACATTATTAGGGGCATTTCCTATTATAAAATATTCAAGATTGTTTTATCAACTTATGAACAAGGCTCGTCCTTAACAAATGTAACAAAGCAACAAGGAACACCAAAATGAGTTTGAGCTGGTAGAAAACAAAAACAATTTTCCAGCCTTTAAGCCACTAATCGTTTGTTGTCATCTAACATAATGAGTAGAACACAGATTGGATACTATCAAAATTCCCGTGTCGCTGTTGTAACCGGGATTCGTACAATTAGTGGTTAGTGTAATCAATAAGCTAGCGTAACAAAAGTACAGAAGCGTTTATGATTTTGGTATTAATTTTGGTAATTCATGGACAACGGTAAACGTTAATCGGAGACATCCCGAATTATAGAACTGCAAACATTTCCTTTCTGATTCCGTAGAGTAACAGGTGTAAGCACATTGTAAATGTATTCGTAACCTTCAAATATGAAAAACAACTCGACAAAACGTAGTGCTTTCTTTTGGACCGTTAACTATTTGTATACTGCTACGAATTTTGTGTTTTGATAGAGCTAAAAATACGTATTATTCCCCTTGCGAATGTTCTGGGCATTACACTGGATTTTGAGTAGGTGAGTATGGAATCAGAAACCCTGAGACAAACGCCGATATTTAAAGTCTGAACATTCCTGTTGAAATTGATGGTGGTCAGGAAAATACGTGTGGCATCATAACAATGTAACGTCAAATGAAAAGAGAGATCAGATCATGTGTATACGGGTGTTAGAATGGGAGAAGTTAACAAAACATTATAAACCCCATGGAAGAAAACGTAATTGTTGCCTTGTAACATGGACCAAGTGAACACAACCCTAAATCATTCATTTTCTGAATCAATAATATGATCGTCGTTTCTGAGCTTTTCAGTCTTCATCATAACAACCACAGATATTTCGCGATAAGATGGAAGTACAAGGTGTACACTGCGAAAAAAGTTGTTCATTGTTTTATATCACAAGCTGTGATGGTGTACCCAGGTGTACCATAAATGTTCACTCTACACTTTGAGGAATTGTAGTTGACCTTGAAAGTCTAACTTCAAGTAGACGCGAGACATTCAGGACAACGTATTGCACATACTGTTAGTGAACGAACCGATGAATATATGTATGCATAAAATGCAGAGTTTGAAGCACCGTTGTATTGACCCACTGGAAGTTAGACCCTCCCAAATTATGTGTTAGAAGCTAGTCGACCTTTCATTTCAAAGATTGGGGTAGATAATTTTTGATATCATTCATCTGTATTTTCAACGGCAATCGGAATTTGTGTTATTTCACCGACAGAAACCACAAGTGGCGATGCCTTTGATGCACTGGCTTGTGTCTTCAACGAAATGTTCGGCCGGTGATATTTTATTGCGTAGATCGGAATGGGAACATTTTTGTTGCAAAGTTGTAGTTAGAACTTGGAATAAACAGCCTAATTTATCTCAGTCAATACGTGTTGTGATGTTAATCTATATGACTACGTCTTTTGCAGTGCAGTCAAGTGAAGCAGTCACCTGCAAACTACCATTTGGACGTTTGACACAGGCCTTGAAAACTCCTGTCTGACGGTGGTAGAACTGAGCAGAAAAATCAAAATTTAACGGGGCAATTAATCTAACTGTAAGTTTTAACTGTCCCAAATTTTGGGCTACATATTTACGCACTAGTTACTCGCCGATTGACTAAACCTACAGTCTACCAACCTGGATCGTTGACATGAATTCACCAAACCGAGTTCTCGCTGTAATTATTGTTTATATATTCAAGCTTAGTAAGTGACAATGTCTGAACCAAACCGAAAGCGAATGTAATTCCACATCAACTACCTTCACGTTTCGATAAAATTACAAAATAGGAATTGTCATGCATTTTAGTTTGAGATTTTGCGAACCTGACCAGATTAGACGAAAAATATTTTCTCCCGAAAACGTTAAACTATGAGGTCACAAAACACATTATGCAAATAGCAGTTTACAACAATTCTAGTACCTCTGACTAAAGCCTTAGCTTCATTCTGCGAGGAGTCTTCTTGTTTACTTACACTTTTGCTCAATAAAACATTCTCAGACGAAGCATTGACTCAAAACAACTAGACGGATGAATGATTGTCGATTAAGCTGATCGTTAACGTCGTCAAAATCATTTAAGAAATAATCACCAGGCGTACCACGCCGTGTGACCGGATTATGTGTGTGTGTCACTTTGGTAACCTGCATCTAGTCATGGGTATCGTTTCCTCTTATCAGGCTGTGTACGCTGCTATGTGTCAGACATGCGGTGTATGGCCTATCATGTTTGAAAACAAACAAATCAATGGTTTGTTTCTATTTCTTCCCCCAACACCTCAGGGATCAAATCTCGGTGGGAACAGCTCGGTTATGCCGTATGGAGAGGCCTGAAATGTGTGCACCATATTTGACATTTTGATCCTAACTGTTTTTGTTAGTTTGCTTCAACTTGTCCCCGTTTTTACCAACACAGCAGCTTGACAGATTACGAACCACCTAATATATATTTACCCAAAGTAACGTAGACAACAAATCTCTCGGGTCCCCGATGACAACCTCAGTTCGTCAGATGTTGGTGAGGTTGTGGGTATACCACAGAATCCACTGACAACAAGATATATAGTCCAGAAGGATGTGGTTTGCTTCGTCAGAATACGGTGTACATAATACTGGAGTCAGATAACACATGAACAGAGAAGACTGGGTGCATTAAGCCGGCCAAGATATCTTAGGTACGCTTCCAACTGTGTAACAACTGGTCTTGTTTAATCGTGATGGGTTAATTCAAAATATCGGAATATTCACGAGGATAAAGAAACTATCCGGACAACTGATCGAAGTTGGAACGTTTCGGATGTCACCCTCAGTAACACTTATGGTCATGTAGAATAATGTCTAATGAGCGTAACAGTTTTTGCAAAAAATGAAGAGTTTGAATGTAAAAAAGAGTAAAATGGGCTCGGCATTCTTATAATTACTAGGCGAAAATTGCACCTAATCAAATTCCGCACATTCCTGATTATTGATGAGTAGTAGGGAATTTTGATTTTTCATATAGATTAAGAATCACCCATAACTGGTCGCAACTGTCGCATTCCCATAGAATTTCCAGTCGACCCCCTTCGAACAGCAGGAGCACTAGACTCGAATCTCGCTCTCATTAGAGCTCGTCAGTAGTGCATATCATCGCCACTGCCGGGACTTCGACCACGGACATGCTGTTCGTGAGGCAACCGTGTTTACCACTACGCCATTGACCTCACATTAGGCACGACCGAATTATCATACGTGAACGCTCGTTCCATGTGTAAATGAGTTAGCTCACACTTTTTTAATGGTGCCGTTGATGTTGATACATATCCAGTCCCAGATAGGAAAAAACAGAATACACTTTAGTGCTTCAGTAAAGGATGTATGATGTTAATTAATTTCGGTGTCGAGACTCAGTCACCCTCACATCGTTGTATGGCTTTGTGTTATCGCTTGGAAGGACTGAAAATGTATGGATTAGAAGAAACTGCAACAAACAATCCTCTAGTTCAGTCAGATTAAGTCCTGCCTTCCATGTGCTTCAGAGGGCCAACGGTTTCCCTACTCAGTTGATTCAAATGACGTCCCCTCTTGCTTCCAATGAGAGAGAGGGTAAACGGAAATCTAAGTCGACTACTATTGTTTGTTCACTTTTGAATAATGTCACAGAATATTTTAACTTTAAATCAGGAAACAGTGATACAGGCCTTTCTGTCCGCCACACTGAGAACCAGTCTCATTTTCTCATCGGGAAGGATGTTCATCATTGTCTCTGTTTTATAGCCAAAACCAGAATAGTGTGGGTTTCTGATACGTGTTTCAGCTTCATATTTCAAATTGCACATCACTCAAAATTGATCGCAGCTGTCGCATTCCCATAGACTTTCCAGTCGACCCCTTTCGAACAGCAGAAACACTAAACTCGAGTTTCGCTTTCATTAGAGCTCGTCAGTAGTGCATATCATCGCCACTGCCGGGAGTTGAATCACGGACATGCTGTTCATGAGGCAACCGTGTTTACCACTACGCCATTGACCTCACGTTGGCAACGACCGGAGTATCATATGTGAACACTCAACCACTTTCGCTTGTGAGTAATGTTCAGGTTGCCCGATCGCCTCGAGAGGAGACACAGTTACTGTCTGTCAACTCCAATCGGTGACCCATCGACTAGGACTTCTATCCACGTTGAAATCACAGAAACTTTAAGTGTCGATCATCCCCTCCTGTAAGAATTCATCTTCTTCTACGTTCGTCACAAATTTTTGGCTGAAAGAGATGCCAATATCTATGGCATAAGCGCGGCTCAAGAAATCTTCGAAACACGTAAATCACTGTTTTTGTTGCCCATTCAAAAGAAGTCAGTACACCATAGCCGATTGTTTCCGTTCGGCACAAAATGACTTGGTAGCTGCCGTGATAATAATTTTGGCTCGCCTGCTGGAGTGGTGTTATAACAAGGTGTTCAGTGACCGAATGTCTCATGCTGAACATCATTTCAGATTCACAAGTAGGCGGTCACTCAAGATCGACCATAAAACAGGGTACGATAACAAGTATTTTTTGCTGATGGGGCTAAGTGTTAAGGTGCGGCGGCAGTATGGTGTAGTCAAAGAGCCCTTATCTAACGTTATCAATCATCCTTGCACCACTTTTCCTAAACCCCCGTTAAAATATGGTTATCTTTCGACACTGGCTTTGATTGACAAATAAGTGACGCACAACAAATTCGTACGCAGCTTATACTCCACTGGGTTGTGCTTCTTGACAGGAATAACTCATCCTTGCTCAGACGTAAAGCTGTATCAAAGACTATCTAGTAGGTAGACCGGTTTTCACGATCAATTTTACAGTCGATGCTATCAGCTATCTTGTTGATAAGTACACATCTACGCGAATATCTTACTTACTGTAGCGTTTGTGTGATAAGCCACTCCCAGTCTTTCCGTAAACCAACACATTTGGTTGTTGGAGCGTTAAGGGACAGCGATGAAGCAATTACTCTCAGTCTGGCATTGTGGAATATGCGCGGCTATTAGTAACGTTATTATTACTGTTACTGCGAAAACTTACCACTGCTAGTGTCAGTGTTTTCGTTCAATGGCGGCTTCGTTTTATCCGCTTATACTCAGATCTTCAATTTTGTCTTCATTGTGGTAGTGGGATGTTTATCAACACACTGTCAACTGTGAGGGTCCCAACAATCAAAATGTAGATACCTGTTGTCATAAGTTTGAAGTCTATTACCACCCCGTCACATCGATTTTTCATCATAACTGATGTATCCCCAAAGTAAATCAATATAACGGTGATTAGGTGTGATTGCTGTGTAAAGTTGAAGGTATTCTATGCATTAAAGTCGAATTGTGGCACACCGGTGATCTTGCTGCAACACTGGAAATTACATTAAAAGCTTACGTTCACGCAAACGAAGCCCAATGAACATACGAAAATGTATCTTCTCCGAATAATCATGTGACCGGGTCACAGAAATACGCTAATACCAACTACCACTCGTGTCTCAGAAGAGTTAGTACTTTTCGTGAATAATATATAATCACGACTACAAATTGCTCACTAGGTTAGTTCGTATGGGCTGAACATTATCCACAAATGATCGCAGTTTTCGCATTTCCATAGACTTTCCAGTCGGCTCCTTTCGAAAAGTAGCACTAGACTCGAGTTCTGCTCTTGTTGGAGCTAGTCAGTAGTAAATAACCTTGCCACAGCAGGGACTAGAACGCTGGCCACGCTGTTCATGAGCAGGCAACCGTGTTTACCACTGCTCCACTCACCTCACATTAGACACGACTGAATTATCGTATGTGAACTCCCAACCACTTTCGCTTGCGAGTCATAATTAATAATAATCTTTTTCCTTTCAATCTCACCTTCTCTCTTGGTGCGCTGCTTTCCACTGTCCACTTTCATAAAGTGTGAGAATATTCGCACAACATTTCTTCTGCATTGCTATTTAGCATGGAACGTAACATTTTAATTTCACTTCAGTTCTGTTGATAGGTAGCAGTAATCAGGTATAATAAACGTGTGACAAATTGAAAAAAGGGGAGTTAACGACAGTGGTCACAACGGAATGCACAAATTCACCTTAAAACTTGGTAACGTTTTCCTAAAAATCAAGGTTTGTGCGTAAACGGACAAAAAGTTGTTCACATATGTGACAGTAGTGCAGAATGTTTGTAGGCTGAAAGCAGGAGTATTTTGGTGGTTAGGTCAGTAACCGTTGCCCAATGATTCATAATGTGTTAGTAGGCTTGCAAGAGCGCAAAGTGACTGTGTTGCTGAGAATGAGGCAATAATGGATGTGGGAGCAATCTGCTTACTTGAGCTAAACTTATGTCAGTCACCCAATTCCTTGTTCACCTCACTATCACCGACCTGGTTAGGCACCTGTTGAGTATTACTCAGCTAATCGATCGGTTATTTGTTCCTCGGCGTTGCATCATTTGGGCGCTTACTGTCTATCATCTAGACAAGAACTGATAATGTGGAATCATCAAAACAGTAGTAGAGTTCCAGGACGTATCACTTGGTATATAGGCTGAGTGCGTAATCAATCCACAAAAAAAGCGTAGAATTCGGAACACTGTAATGCTGAATAGGTAAAACAGAATAGGAGTGTGAACATATACTAATGCCAGGAGAGTCACACTTAATAAATGGGTCCAAAAGACTACTCCGCTTTAGAAGATGTTCCGGCAAATAGATAGAATATGGTATGAACAGTTTCCAACTGAATGGACTTACTGTTGAGTTCGAAGAACGGTTAGTAAGACTGGTTAACATCACGTCGTTTTACTGTTCCCTTCTTCGTAATTCACCTACCCGATGACGCACATATGGAGCTGATATGTGTTAACCTACACGTACGGCTTAAATACATTTTGTGAGGAAACCAAATCTGCTTAGAGTGAATAAGCATTGACTGAACGTCATTATTTTATGGACAGGTTAAACTTTCAACTCTATTTGGTTATACGGATTTGGTTTTGTTATTTGCAGGTCCCAGGAACTAAAAAGGGAAACGATTAACTGGCCATAATTGTGTGTTTTCAAAACTCAATGAAATAGGTAACATTCGCAAGCACAGGCATGTTCATCATGATACAATTACAAATCAGCTACTGTGTACGGGTTCCATGGAACAGTATTTTGAGGAAGGCTTAGAAATAGTAATCGAGAATAGAAGAACTACTCAAAGTTGAACGGAGAAAGAAATTAGCGGATGCGGGCAACATTTATGTGAATCCGGCTTGACATGAGACGGTTACTTGTGTGCTGCCTAAATATTCACTCACTCTAAATTAAACAGAGTATTCTGTTATTGTTACTGTTGCATGGTTCCGGGTACTAATTAGTTGTCACCTCTGTACATACATTTATTCCACTTGATCATCATCTTAACAGGCAACACAGTTTCGGTGTGCTCATCATGCCGACCACACATACCAAAATATGAAGAACTATTTGAATACGGGTGACAAACTGGCAAATTCCGGTTTCATCACAATAAGTAGGAGGGGACAGTGTGCACGCAGACAACACGGTGTGAAAGATTTCGCCAATGTTAGCATCGTCCCATAGTGCAGGGCGGTACTAGGTCGTCAGTGCAAGAAATGTTATCTCTCCAACCAGAAGTGTTTTAATTTTTCCCGGGCAAAACACCACTGATTTTAAAGCACAACACTACAATTATTCAGTTGTGAACTGTTGGACATTTCAGAATGACAATTTTCCAACCAACCCATAGTCTTACATGCCATTTTGGATCGTCTTACAACAAAATGAGTGCCCCCAAGGGCGGATTCATGTTAGGTGTTCTGTGAATTACTTTTAGATGTACATAGTGCACAGGAAGTGGTGTTCAATCAGCCGGAGGGATGGTAAACATGGAGAGTTACTCTGACAGTGGAATAGTCAAAGAATGAAGGATTTTCTTGTAAAGCAACATAAGAAATTCATGACGAAAACCAAGTACATCTAGGCAAATGTGCAGCGAATCGACAGTTGAGGTCCTGTCACTGCATAGGTTCGATTCGAGCGAGCTAACCGATTTTAACTGACTTTTGCCAGTCGTTTTGGCCGGAGATTTGCCTACATCTACTCCATCTGTGTGGAGTGAGCGCCGGGTACTACACTCTCAATATCCTATCCAACGATATATTCTGAAATGAGAACACTGCATTTGAGTGAGACGGAATGTTGGAAACTAAAGTTTAAAGCTCATTAAAAACGCATCTAAACCAGGAGTTCTCCCGGGAGATCAATGTTTCACCGAGATAACAGATGACGTGTACAAAGGTAATGGGATATCAATCAAGCTTATCGTGCAGTCCAACTGTCACCAGACCGAAATTTTTGTCCCATTAAAGGTGACTGAATGTTTGGGGTTATCAGGAGTGTGTTTGTTATAAAATGACAATTTTCAACATGTACGTTCAAAAAACAACGAGCGTCAGACATAACGCGAGATTGCCCAGTATACTGAACTGTCATAGATATATCTTCCAACGTGGTATGACTTCATACAGCACCATCGCCCTCAGGTTACGATTAAAGTTTACTAACTGATAAGCTGTAGAAATACAAGTTGAACGAACACAGTCATAATCGGTTCATTTATTACAGTGCGAACTTCAGCTGATTTAAGGAGTTGATGTACAGGTCAAGCCGGTTAGAACTGAGCTAGGGGAGAAGCCTGCAATCCCGAGAGTATAAATTTGGGACTAACTCGATATGAAACAGATAACCAGATGGGTTGGGTAATTGGACCGAAAAGCTTACCCGAACACCTCAAATTCGCTTTCTTGCCCAGGTAACGGTGACGGTTCATATGGGAACCACTGGACGGCTGCATAGTCATGGGAGCTCAAGACCTGTTGTACTCGCAGCAAAGATTGTGCATTTGCTGTGTTTGACAATGAAGCGATTTTCGCAAATTGCAAGCTATAATTCGTTATTGGACTCGTATAAATAGGACCATAGTGCGTGTCCACCGCAGTAGCTCCATCATGGACAAGGCTCGCAGAGTAGGCTGGCCACGCAAGTTTCAGGGAGGCAGTTCGGCACTGGCTCAATGAACCGTAATTTGATTGTGATTGCTGATTATACGTGCCAATAGAATCCACCCAACGAACAGGTGGCAAGGGTCGTCGATATGGTGAGGAAAGGTACTGATCGGGTAGTATATAAGCCTGAATGAAATATATTTTGAAATAACAAATTAGGTTATTCATCAACTTAGTATAATCCGAATGACAGAGCGAAAAACGTTTGCAAAAACTTTGAACAGCTTTCATCTACCGACGGAAAAAGTACACGTGTTATTTACCAGGTTCTTGCAGTTACATATTGTTTGTTGCAGCGTGGAAGTCCTTAGGTATGTGACAAAAACTCGTGTTACCAAACAAACTAAACGTATGTCTGCCAACATCCACATCATAAGTGCTCCGTTAAATGTGTAAACTGAAGAATGACATATCCAAAAGCGTGTATTACAATGAAATTCCCTGAGTGATTGATCTGAACACAACTCCGGCTAACAGTTCCGATGACTTGTTAGTCCACAAACTATGTGAATTACTTCAAGAGCAAACTGAAACTGCCCTATCTATACATTTGCGCCTGTCATTTTACGCTTGGTTCAAACAACCAATACATTGGGCTGCATAGTCGCGAAGCAGTTAGTGGATTATTCTGACGTTCACGTTGTGCACCAGTTTACATGCACTTGGTCAGACATCTACCTGGGTTGACCAGATCAACAGCCAACCCATCGAGTAGCAGAAAACTTCGCGAAGTGTTTGAAACAAACGATGATACACCTTCAAACTGATGAGCCTGTAGACTGAAATTCGGAATCATCGGTTGCCAGAATGTTCCTGACAGCTAGTCGGTAGGCCAACTCAGTCAGTTCATACAAGGAATTTTTGCGCAGTCGGACTGCAAATTCCTTCCTGTTTGACAAAACAGAAATGAACCGAACTCACATCCGCAAAAAGTAGTGTAAATAACCCCACTGATTATTTTGAAGATGATTACATAAAACGTATTGTGAATGTTTGTGCGCCCAATCAATACCTGTGTCTAACTCTGAGGTATCCATAATGTTGGTGCCATAGGTTTATGGAAAATCAAAATAAATGGCATGGTAACATGCCGCCGCTGATCTTCTTTATGCTGTATTGTAGTTAGTAAACACAACCGAATGTGTCAAACTGTGTGTTTATGGATGGAGACAACAAATGGATAGACTATATCAAACAGAACATATGGTCATTGTGTTGGAGCATATGTCAACAATGAGGTGACGGTCGTATCAACCACTAGAGTACATCGAGAATATTGCCAGAAAAATAAACACGTAGACCCATTGTATTTAAGCTACCTTTAACTTGCGATATTCAGTTTTAGATAAGAGTATGAATTATCAGTTTCTGCACACCTTTCGATAAATCCTCGTTCAATTACCACATTATCAGATAAGTACGTGCAGTTACCTAATACTCGCCTTCGGATTGTGGAAATCGTGGTAAGATCCATTACCTTTCATTCTAATCATATTGTCGAGGCAACAAGCATTTTCAGTTCTATTGACTAATTTGGGCATTCCATTCCAGGAAACAAACACGTTGGATAAACCTGATTGTATTTGTAATTGGTGCTATCCGTTTGTCACCTTCTCGTATTCGGATAAACTGAATCCGTGCCGTTAGCTGAACATAAAACGTGACCACTTAAATGATAAATTATTTCCTGGATTGTATTTGCTCTTGATGCAAACATTGGTGCAACATCCTGTTGATAATCTACTGAAGTACAATTTGATAAAATATGTCATTGAAAAACGAACCTAGTTATTCACTAAGTACGTTCATTGGAGAGCCGGAAGAAGCTATGTATTGTTCAAGATAAAACGGCGACTTCAAAGACAAAAAATCTATCAACTGGTGTTATTCTTCGATTTAAAGACAGCTCATAGTTTGGAGTAGAGCAATGGCTTGGTCATTGGCACGTCAGTCGCGCAGTTTTTGTGAACTGTTCGGTTGAATTCCATCAACATTTCCATAAAATAAATTCAAACTAACAGCGTTTTGGTACACTATTTTACATCGTGTTTAAGTTATTAGTACTAACTGGTCAGATTGCGCGACATGTCGTTATCCACATCGGCTGGGTGCGTAAAGTTGGTGTTTCTAACAAAGTTTATCATTCTGATTAAAAGACTAGTCGTATAGCGATGTTTATTCATTCTGAAAAGTGGCCTGGCTTCCAATCTGTGAATTAAATTGTAGGAGAAAAACCCGTTCTTTCAAATCCAAATGGGGTGATATACCAACAGACCATTTGCACAGGGCTGCCGGTTGCACTGCTTACTGTTTACACGTACTAAAGCCTATTGATGATTTCTACAACCGTTTATTTCTGTTGCGACCGCCTTCCTTCTGGGCTAAAATTTACCGTCATTAGCTGATCTTTAAACTTAAAGGCATTCACAACAGCACCATGACGAACCAACAATTTGACATGCATTATGTTTTAGTCCGTCTTTTGTATAGTTCAGAAGTTTTTAATTTATTCAAATTAACTGTCTATCGCGTTGATGCTGTTCGTTATTATCAGCAGACTATAGTGGAAATCATCATTTCTACCATTCAGAAACTTACAGCTCTAATAAGAATTGTCATGCAACCAGACTACAGTCACACTTGCTATCAACGTAAAATGTTTACGAAAACGATATCACCATTTCACTCCATTCCTTATTCATATGTGTAATAGAATCGCCCATTTTTAACGACAAGGTTTGACGTTGCTCCATTATATGTTGCTCACTGTTTGTAACTACACTGTACTGTTCCAAAAACCCCAGGACTAATTCTAACTTCTCGTTTCATCTATGGATTTTCAGAGATCTGAAATCATTATGTTGATTTGAGATATAACTAGTGGGTGGTGTGATGGAGAAATTATGCAAATCAATTGTTCTGACATGAAAGATCTGGCAGGAAGTGATGAGTTAGGTGATGTAAAATGTATCGACTTTCACAGTCACTTCTGCATTCGAATGTAATCGCGGTTAATTGTTCAATTGTTACTCTATAAGGTTTTATTTCTACAATAATTGGGAATGTCGCAATAGGGAACAAGTAGTGAATAATGCAAACATAAGAAATATAGCATACCGACAAAAAGCAATTCATTGTGCAAATTTGCAGGAGATTCCTGAGGTAATAGGTTCAAATTATGTCCTGTATAAAGTAATTTTCCACTTGTCTCACCTTGTTAGTTGAAACCAAAACAAGACTGTACTCGTGGGAATGGAAAAGAATATTCCTCAAGTGTCAAGGGCCATTCACTTTAAAACTGCGTATACAAAAGTCCATCATTTAATTCAACCTCCTCTAAACCATGCTGAGTTTTAAAGTATGAGGGTAATTGTTTTCTTACAAATATTTTTTTCGATAACCGTACGGAACAATGTAAGCTTGGTTAATCACCGATGGTGAAAAATTCTTCCATCTTTCGGACTGTTTTTTTGTTGTAACCTCCATCTAATTAATAATTTATAATTTCGCCTTCATCACGAGAATCGGGTTATAACTTCTTCCCACTTTCAGGTTGGGTGAATTAGCATGAAGTATTTGGAAAGTGTTGTGTAGGAGATAAATGCCACCAAGACACTTCTAGAGTAGATATCAAATATCTGGTGTGAACACACATAGGACCACTCGAGAAGGTAGCACTCATATAACCAACAATCTGATCGGAAAATTGTTACCAGGTAAAATGGTATATTGGATGCGATACGGCAGTAGGTCGGAATCAAACAACTGAACTACGTCAGTTGACTGATATTTCCTTCTGGCAGAATCAAAATTTACATTGCAATTTGATTCGTACTGGGCTAAACACATCAGTTCAATTACAACCAGGATGTGGAAAAAAATGTTCAAAGCAGGATTTGCTGCACAAGTCGGTGTGATCTATTGTATGTCACGACAGTGTGTTTCACTAGGCGAGATACTTGACGTTCAGTGTATCTATAAAGGACCATATGCAACGTGCAAATCTTTCTGTTCCCTAGTGAAATAGTAACTGACGACCTGAGTGAAGTGAATTCGATTGTTTAGTAGGGGTCTTGGTAATTAGATGAAAAATTCGTATATTTCAAGTGAGCGTACACCATAACACTCTATTAACTAATAGTTTAATGAAGCCAATCTACTAGACGACACCTAAGCCGACTTCAACAATTCTTCCTTTCACAACACGGTACAGGACATGCGAGCGATCGAACGATCAAGACACCATGATAAGATTTGACTTGCAGACAAATGAATAATAACTCCGAAACTTCAACAACTTTGAAAAGCTCTTTTTGGTTAAAGTTCAAGGGAAACTTTTCTTCAAACGTGATTAGGTGAAAGTGGAGATTTTTGTAGCACAGCTTTAGGAGAAGGCCATCTTTCTAAAAGTAGCAATACAATCTCTTGGGAAAGATGTAAAACCATTATGACTTAGAAAATGGGAAAGCTTACGAATGAGACTCAAAAAGTACTTGTAATTTCCAGACTTGAGAGCGAAAAGAATGTTTCGGACGAACTACGGCTTGATATAAACAAACCGATATTGTTGTATTGTTTTCCCTCATTGTTGCGATACTTAATCACAAGTTGCGTTATGCTTAATTCAGCTTATAGCGCTTAACAGTCACCATTCTTCTCAATGACGAAGATTGCGAAGTTGCAAGTGGAAAGATACGGTAAAGTTAACTTCAAGAAATCTGTGAACCAAAACCACCGTAACGACTGCAGTAAGAATTAAACGTTAGTTGTTGGTACAAAATATGAATTATCAGCCATACTACCCGTTGACGAAAATGCACCTCTCACCAGTTTGAATGCTGTAAACCAGATCTGTCTGAATATATCTGTTACTTCTATTTTACTGGCTCCAATGCAAAATATGGATGGAATGAAGCTGATTTCAATTTATCCACAGTGTTAAACATCACCCACATTTGATCGCAGCTGTCGTATTCCCATAGATATTTCAGTCGGCGCCTTTCAAAAAACAGAAGCACTGGACTCGAGTTTCGCTCTCATTAGAGCTCGTCAGTAATGCATATTCTCGCCACTGCCCGGACTTGAACCACGGACACGCTGTTCATGTGTTTACCACTGCGCCATTGATCCCACATAAGGCACGACCGAATTATCATATGTGAACGCTCAGTCACTTTCGCTTGTGAATAGTGATCAGGTTGCCCGATAGTCTCGAAATGGAGACACAGTTACTGTCTGTTAACTTCAGTCGATGACCTCGCGATTATGACTTCTTAAGCAAGTAAAAATTTCCGATCTCATTAAATCTACTAGGCCATGGATATGCACTACTGACGAGCTCTAATGAGAGCGAAACTCGAGTCTACTGCTTCTGCCTTTTGAAAAGAGCCGACTGGAAAGTCTGTGAGAATGCGAAAGCTGCGGCCAATTGTGGGTGATGTTAAACTTGAAATATTTTCGGCTTGACGGTTCGGGTGTTCGCCTCGTTATATCACCACGAAGATCGTACTATAATACTTAATAGCTTGCGTGCATAGATTTGAACTTGGCAGCCGACAAAACTGTCCAGTTGCAATCCCCATATTCGGTTGAGGTATGGCCAACAGACCTGATCTTATATTAGCCACTTCCCAGTTTCATTGCCCCTCCGATTGGAGAGTAGATTAGTTGCATCTTGGTATATTTTAACCTTTGATCAGAAATGTGCTTTGTTGTGTTTCTGTTTTCAAAAGTTCGACAGAGTTTGTCGGGCCTTTTTTTGAATTCCCGGTTGGCTGATCAAATTCATCCGTTAAATGTGCAACCAAATCACTAGCCCAAGATTGTTTCCACTGAATTCCATCAGACTTGCTTCACTAGACGCCAGATGATCGAGTAATTAAATAAGCAACTCTGCGTAAAGTAATATTGCACTTCTCATCAAAAATTTAGGTGAGGTGGTGATACCAAATGACAAGCCATCACACTTCTCTTTCTGGTACTACGTTCACGCTAAAATTATGTATTGACAGAATGCCTATGCACACACCGTTTGGTTCATATGAACAATTCCAATGACAGACAATGTACATGTCATTTTCAAATCATTCTGACATCTTACACATATTCGTTATGCTGATAAAAAAAATTCTCACCTGGCTAACTGCAGCGTAATTCTGATAGAAAAATGCAGCCTAAAAACAGATAAACATGTTTCGCCCTCGTTGCAACAACGTAATATTGATAACAACGTGTGACTCAGCACTACAACAACTAGCCTGTAGGACATCAAGTAAACCTGGGTTTACATCGCACAAGAGACCGGGCAATCTATGCTTGACAAATATTTTATGTTGTGTTGCTTAATTTGTTTGTGTTTGTTTGGTAAAAGCAGATCAATCTTTGAGCCTCATAATTGGTTAGGCTCAAAATATGACATCACAATGACCAAATTTTAACGTAAATCACACTTATTATCCGTAATTGTTTTACCGGTTTGTCACAAAATTAATCCAATGTAGAAAACTAAAGTAGAAATATGAGCGTTTGGTCGACACTGTTATTCCAAAAGCAAATTGTTTTGTATTTCAGAGACTGACTATGGTACGCAATTTACATTAAGTAAATTTTTTCGCTTCCATATATACTGACGTACGGTGGGTATGCATACAATTGGAGAATCAGGCTATTTTCGTGCGCAATGCATGTTCTAAAATTCTGCGAAGTTACCAAATTATCCGACTGGGATTATTGTTTTCCTAGTCCAACTAGTAAACACTTATCCGACACTCTGTTTGACATTTAGTACAGGCATAATCTGTCGCTATACTACGGATAGAATATCTTACGAACCTATTGTTTCGGTGCATACTGGCATCGGCTAGAGACTCATTTGTCCCTGTCTGGATTACATTATGCCGGAAGATGAATGTGGCAATAATCTCCGCCCAGTCAGTAGCTAGAAAAAGTGGTGCGCAAAACGAGAACTAATTACTGGTAGTGTGCGTATGTATGATGTTATAGTGTTACTGTTCTCCGGTCAGATAACTAATCGCCTAGGAGAAAAATTCACACGTTTCAGCAATGCTTTTAAGCCAGATTCATTGCTCCTCCAAAACAAAAGTTGTTTTTCGGACACTATTTGGAGAAGTATTTCGACTTTTACTCATTACGACGGATAACAAATGGACACTAGTTTCTAAATCGACCGGAACAATTACATGAAAGAAAATGTCTAAGCCGACAACCGCATTCCAGAAAGTGTCTTACTTAATCGCCTAATAATTTTGTGTTTTTGGTAATTTACTGTATAAACGTAAAGAAATCGTTATGCGGTATTATGTGAACGTTTTATCTGAACAATAGAACCGTGATTGCCAGTCACAATCCAACCTGATTTGTACATTTGACCGCTTCATTTAAGTCTCGTTTGGTTTTGTTTTCATGCTAGTCACACGTCTATGACTGATGAGAGTATGCGAAGTAAATTTATGTCGTAACTTATGTCTTCTGACTAATCTATTCATAAGGTGATGGTATTAACGCATACCTCATGTATGTCGAGAACGTATATCGAGCAGATGAATATATTTTCTCATATTGACTTTGGAAAACGTGTGTATTAAAACAATTCAGGGAATAATACAGAATGTGTGTAACTTGCTTCTGAAAAACGAAACACTCCAATTTTGACAAAAAGACAAATGAACTTTCTTCATTGTAGTACATGTTCGAACAAACTTCTGGTTTGTTGAATTCTCCTAATCTTGTCAGCTTGCTTTATGTATTTTGGCGGGACCGTCCTGCAGCCGCTCCTTGGAAACTCTGCTCCATAGTTCAACTACAGAGTAAGGGTTCCATTTAAAATTTTTACATTAATTCCACACTCATGCACTTATAAATGGGCACACATAACACTCGAGGTAAACACAGGATTATCCGACCTCAAAGTGATAGATGGCCACTAACGCATCAATCTTGAGTGCGCGGCCGAGCAGTAACACTCTCCTGATAATCCGCTGCACCAACATCAAGACATCGGTTCACAAGCACTCCAGATGGAGGCATGAATCTTGTTTGCCTGTGTAGGCTGAAGAAAATTTGACAGAGACATTCGGTGTACGCAGGTTTAGATACAAAGCCTCATGATTACAACACTGTCTACCTCCTCAAATTTACACGCAATACTAGTTTTAGTTCCTCATTAGGTCTAGGGCAAAACAACCGTCGGCATTGCTTGGTGGATTGCAGGATATTTTCCTTGCTGAGTTTTCATCCAGCCAATTTTGTATTTTGAAACTGTGTTAAGTAGAAAAGCCAGATTCTGCCGAGTTCGATGTTGGCTGTATGGATGAATCCTTTGAATAAAGTCAATCTTCTCGTCACTAAATTCAAACTAGAGCACTATTTACCTCTTAGCATTTTGGCGGGTCCACTGACTACTTTGCTGCGGTATGCATGCAGAATTGAACAATCCTGGGGAAGGCTCGAATTTATTGTCTGGTGGTCCCGAAATACAAATGACATTTTTTGAAATAATTAATTGCACCATACGAACGGTTTCCAGGCAGAGCTTCATGGTTGAGCTTTGGACAACTTGTTGAAAATTATGGCTAATGAATAGGATAAAATGTGTGGGTTGTTAGTAAATCACGTACACCCAGATGCGGTTAAGCGTTAATATGTCAAAGTTCGGCGTATTTTTGCATATTTTTGTAATGACTAGAATTTTGGTCCTAGCCGACTTTTCAAGAGGTAGTGACCTCACAATAAACACGACTGTTCTACCGTATGCAAACGTGTGTTCAGGTTTGTAGCTGATGCTCAGTTTGTCAGATTGCTTTGAGAGTAGAAGCATTAACTGTCTGGCTTATTCCAAACGATGACCCTATAGTTGTTTGAAGTCACATAAATTGGTTAGGTTCCTGGGCTACAATGTGATTATTGGTATTAGTTGAACATCATTCACAAATGGAAAGAGATTTGCACTCACCTAGACACTTCACCAAACACAGACTGGAAAACTCACTAAACTTGAATTTCGTCCTCATAACTGCTCATTGGTAGCGCATTAAATTGTTAGTGTTAGGGATTAAACTCAGGCTAAGTTTTCACAAAACATCGTGGTGATATTCTAGTTCCATACAGAATAATCGTTTTGATTGCCAACGGATGGGTTTGCACCGTCTCAAACGTTACGCTTATTGTGAAAAGTGTGCCAGTACCGCCCACTACAAAAAGGGAATGGACTTTTTGAACCAACATTCTCCCAGTCATGACGCCTGCAATAACAACGCCTTCTTATCGCTTGGAGTCGAAAGACAAAACTGGACTTGAGATTAGTTAAGTCGGTTATCATTTTGAAAAGAATCCTGGCCTCATGTATCTGGAAACATTTGACTTAAGTTTTCTTTCACCCTGACAAACTCATATAGTTTCCTGCAAACCATCTTTAATTGTTGACGAGTAATCAAGAATATGAGCAGTTACAGGTTGAAAAACACTCAAAATCGGTCGCATCTTCCACTTTCAAAAGGACAATTATTGTGTTTCCCATCAAGACGACTAGCAATCTGATCAGGGTTGATAGGCAGTAGGGAATGTTTGTTTCCAAACACATTAGACACCACACACAGTTAATCGCGGCTGTCGCATTCCATAGACTTTCCAGTAGACCTCTTTGGAAAAGATTCACTAGACTCGAGTTTCGCTCTCATTAGAGCCCATCAGTGGTACATATACTTGTTACAGCCGACAATACAAATCTTGCCAGGCTTTCACGAGGCAACCACGTTGACCATTGTGCCACTGACCTCACATTAGACACGATAGAATTATCATATGTGAACGCTAAACCACGTTTACTTGTGAGTAAATTTGAACAGGTTTCACCACATAGTGGCAAAATTACAAATTCACAAACCGAACAGGAAACATTCCAGGGAAATTTATCTTTGAAATTCGCTTTCCTTTAGGCAATTTCAAGTTAATAGATGTTTGTAAAACTCAAAACCTATATACGGGCTTGTTACTAAATACCTAATCGGTAACATCTACATCCTAACATTGAACAGAAAGGTTCTGAGCTGAAAACAGGCCGATTCATCACAGCACAGTATAACTTACGATAAATGACAACACCGATAGGTTTGGAATCCCAGGGTGTAACCGGAACATATTTTAGACGGAACCTTGGCAAAAGATGTGTTTATGTGAGGATCCCGTGATGTATACTATATTGTGAACACCTTCATAGACCTATCTGTTGTGTTGTACTTCCCTTTTGGAAAAATTTACTAATCAACGCAAATGACTAGACACAACATAAGGGTTATGTTACAAAGGCGGACTTAACTTGTTGTCTATAAAATGACAGTTCTAAAACGTTGCGGAAATCCGCCAAAACTTTATCCTTCAGGTGTGAAAATTCTGGTTAATGTGATCCGTTTCAAAAATGAGGCTGCTTGACGCCGGTTTTGATGTTAAACTTCGACAGTCGATCACTTTTATCTAACTTGTATTGCCACAGTTACATCAATCTTATTGAAATAAGTGTAGCGTTTCAGTTATCTTACAAAACCGTCTATTTCGAGGATGAGTCAACTCAAGTTTCTGGGACATTTTGTATGTAATTGAATCCAGTGTAAACCTGTGAGTCTCTGTTGACCCAGTGGCTGATGCACGAAACGGTTCGACAGAGTGATAGCTGTTCTACATGTTATCAACCTTATCGCTTTCAAAAAGGCTTACCTATGGGAATTTCCAATGACACACGTGATTCAACTCATAGATCACATAGCAGACTGAAACAGACTAATAAGAATATGCAAACATTTCGGTTTTTTTGAATATATATCCAAATATTCTGTTAGTACGTTCCTTAAAACCCTTCTGAAAATAAACGCTTCAAGTAAACTTGCATATCGTAACCAAATTAAACATTTCCAGTTTATCACCTATAACCAAACAATACAGGTTTTTGATTACAATTATGTGCAATACTTTAAATTGTCCTCTCTGACCTCATCCAAAACTTTGCTTTCTATAAACGGAGTTGGATTGTAATTCCTTTTTCGTACACTCGCAGTTTCTTAAACTGAAATCAGTTCAAAACGAGATCGTTCTACATAATTTACTGTCATAGTAAAATACTCTGTTGGTGTACCATGAATTATCCATGTTAGCGATTAAAGATACTCTAGGCCTGCAACGACAACACTAGTGCCGGAGTTCAAATTGGCTAACAGCTGGCCAGTTCGTCATGGACCTTTCCGGCGTATTAAAAGCTTCACTGGTCGTAGATAGCTATCCAGACCACCTTTTGCATTAATAGTAATGTGACTGTAAAAAACGCTTGGCCGTAGGGGTTGTTTATTGCGCGAAATCCCTTGCAAGTTATGTTAAAACATAAAACAACGAACATGTGCACACGTTTGAGTTGCTGACGTGTATCCACATCCTTTGAGCAGCAGTGCATCGTCATTCGCCTTGGTAACACGTTCCACCTATACAATTCCAACAGCTCCTTCAGGTTCTTCTTCTTCCCGGGGTTAAGGCCTGACCTTTGTTTCCTTATTATACTCAGTTTACCACATAGGAACACAGTTAGATGTTATACAACAGTACGATCATGATATTTTGTCCACTGCCATTGTCTTCTTGCCCTTTCGTCACTTTTTACATGTAACTGTGGACCATGCGAATTTTCCAAAACTGAACGTGAACTAAATTGTTGCAACATCTCTGTTCATCAATGTCAGCTTTCCAGATCACCATTGCAATCCATGCGAATGCTCCAATATATTGTGCTCATTTGAATCAGTCAGCCCATGAAAGAAGCTGTGATCACAGTTGCACTTTTACCAGTGTAGATTCGTTCAACAAGCAAAATTGATTACCCAGCGAAACATGGTTAAAAACAACTCTCACATGTCTCCATTGAAAATAGCTAAGCAGAAATTGCTATTGCCAGCCGACTATCTCTCACAGAAAGCTATATTATCACAACAGAACCTACACCTTGGTTCGCCCAACAGCTGTAACTATATTATGATCGATCTACCGGTGTATGCATACATCTCACAAGCATGGTTTATCATGGGAGAGGCAAAAAGTTTAAGATCGTTTAAATCATCAAAAGCTGAGAAGTCTGTTTTGCTTTTAACTACGAACAACTACAAGAACGTATCACTTGTCTAACAACGGTAAGTTGACCCGACTCGGGTATTTGTTGACGGAAGCTCTGGTACATGAACCCAACGAAAGACGTAGGTAAAAAACAGCACACCTTGAACTAACATAGCCTTATCCCATAAAGGTCTATAGTTAAGGCAGAATTTTGGGCCACTCAAATGATGTTTGCCTACTGGTTACGTATTTAACCCCATCTTATACCGTTCAGAATATGAACTTTCCATGCTTTTTACTCACGGATCATGCGTCACTAAAGTGAACTTAATATACAGTCGCTGGTGTGATATACGAACTTTAAAATTGAGCCAGGTTTCGACTGGATGATCATTTTCGATGTATTTCACATATTAGCACTTGAGAGGAATTAAGGGTATTGTTCGACGCAACACCTAACGTTACGTAAGACGTAAGCCGTACAGTAAGGCGGAAACAGTCATCACAACGAAAGTTCGACAGCAGTTTTCTATTTTCGTTCCGTTTATTTAGTCTGACAGATGTTCACTTTATACTAGAGCTCACAGTTCCAGAGATTCAGACAAAAATCCGTGAAATTCGAAAGCTTGTCGGAAGGAAGTTTGTAATTGTAGACTCCAGCTTACATGTACATTGCTGGTTATCACAGTTCTTAAATGATGGCACAACATAGTTTGAGACATATGTTCAGTCTTTCAATAAAACGACTCGCTATAGCGCCTGCCCGAGTGCAAAATATTGGGGTTATGGATACTATTTAAAAAACATATTCAAGAAACCATGATGGTGCACGTTTGTTGTTGGCCCTTCTCTGAATTTCGAAACATGCATACATAGGTATCGACTAACGGGAAACGTATGAACTACATTTTGAAATCAATTAGAACAAACAGAGTAATAAATGAGGTAACGTGTACCATTATATGCACCATTATCAACCGGGAAACTAACGTGATTAATTACTGACTTACCCTGAGTGTACGAAGCTCTGAACATCTCATCTCAACTGCGTCAGCACTTTCAATTTTGAATTCGTACACAGCACCAACCAGAAGTTTATCGATAGCGATTAAAACCTCTTCATGAGAAGCCCGCCCAGTGATCGCTTGGGGCCAGTTTATTGCACGTGTCAGTGGCGGTCCAAGTGTGTCGAGTGTAACGGGATCTATTTGAAACCATATAATACGATAAAACGCCTTCGAGTGTGCCATGCTGGCATCGTTAGACTTCCAACTGAGCAGAGCTCGTCCATAGTCTCCTGAAGTATTATTAGACTCCTGTATAATGATCCGTCGTAGTTTCAACGAATGCCCTGTAGAATGGGTTGCAGTATAATAAATTTACTGAACACATTGAGGTGGAAACATTATGAAGCATTGAGAATAAATGGAAGAGTCATAAAATCTCCAAGATTTTCCTGGAAATGTATCAGTTTTCTAGAACCCATCAATTGCCACTTCTACAACGGAAATTCCTCTAGATGACCCTGAACGTTTGCTTTGTGCGGTCACTATGTAGGTAGTTATGTATCGCAACCAGGGCTGGGTATCCTCATCTATAGATGAGAGCCAGAAAAAATATCTGCACAAGACTTCATTGGTATTGACTATTCTGGGTGCTCTTGATGTTTCAGATAGAGAACTCTCTGACAGTGTTATTATTAATGGTGAGTCCTCAATCTGAATTGTGTCCACACTAGGCAAACATTCTTCGCAGAGAACAGTCTTTGGATTGAGAATGTGTAGTGAGAGGTAACAACACATTTTCTCGCATCACCTTTCTACTACCGTTTTATTCTGACAAAATAAAACTTACTCATTACGGGGGACTCCGTTTCTAAATCAAATCTGACCCAATCGCTGAACGGGCCATGTCCAATTCTGTTGACGGCCCTCAGGCGCAAACTGTAGCTGGAAGCTAGGTCACAACCTTGTGAAACTGATGGTCTTTTGTGCCAAAAGTGACTGGTGATGGAAAGTCGACGTGTGTGGTTCTGAAGTTTGTTACCTGCTCTAGGGCTCACTTCCTCAAATCCCGGGTGGCTGGATGAAACGGACTCTGTATGCCACACGAATGCTTTTGCGCCATCAGCGTGCATGTTGTCGTCGGGAAACACAGCAAATATAATCTGATTTGGGAACAGCAGACAACTGCGACTCAATTCAGTGGAGTAGTGAAGCAATAAACGACATGAGCTTTTCATCAGGTTATTGATTGTTTACATGTCACGATACATTTTAATGATTATATTGCCCCAGAAAAACTCAACTAGAAATGCTTTTCAGCCTACTCAGCAATGACTAGAGGTTATGACCATCGAAAATCGCACGTGATTCAAATTTGATCGACAACCTTACAAATTGGTGACCCGCTTCGATGGTCAAGACAACAAACTCCAATCACCCCGTTCGAGAAGACAACACGTTGAACAATACTCCACTGATCTCAGAAGAATTTAACTAAATCGACTCATCTATCAGTTAAGTTACATTCATTGCTGAGCGATGTGCAGATTTCTCAGTTATTTCTGAAGAGTATAAAATGACTTACTTCAGGGGTCATTTCAAAATTCCTATGGCAATAACTTTTCATCAGGCTTATATCATCAGCAATATAGCCAAACCATTTGAATGTGTACCGCTGGTGAATACCATCGAATGCTCGTGTCATAATTCTGGTGAAACTTATGCGAAACCGGTCAAGTGCTTAATATGCTCATCTAACAAGTACACATCACAAGGGTTGCCTGACGCATAATATTAGATGATTCGATCTTGTTCTGGGTGAGCCACTGACTTTGGAAAACATATCGGAAGAAGAATTTGCAGTAATATTGTATTACTGTGTATTCCGGAATGTTTAAACTTCTCTGCTCACAGTCATTCTGTTCCACAATAAATGTTCCTAAGTGAAATAAAGCTAGATTGTAAAATCATCCTTTTTGTAGTTTTGATTGGTAAAGAGATTGTGATAAATCACCTTACTCACTGAACGGCATACGTGTTCCACACAAGGTACGGTAGCAACTAGACTAGTTCTGTATGCTACTTCACAGACCTAATTAATTCGAAAGTTGTGTTGAAAGTGGTGCCACTCACGTCCTTACTTATGGCAAAGCAAAGTAACATAAACCTGGTTTCCAATGAACGAAGAAACTCACGGGTATTTCTTAGCAAATCTGTTTTTACGCGTACATATCGTTAGATCCTTCACTATATACGGGTCAGTTACTGTCAACTTGAATTAGGCTATAGAGATATGTAGCGGCCGGACACTCGCCGCCATTTCGATTGGTTTACTGCAAATAGCTTAATCAAACACTCTAAAGCAGTAGAGCATATCTTGTTGAGGTTCTTGTTACCACGCACGAGATTTATTTGGGTTTATACACATATTTTCGCGCGCTATTTCGATGATCTTTGGAATAGGTAGTAGTCGGTGCTATCCGCCGATTTCTCCTACGAATAAAATAAGAGGTGCAGTGTTATGCAGAATAAGAACGTACGGTAATTCAAACAACGTGTTTTGGATTTCCATTGGTCAAGATCGACAAAGTCTGTGGCTATGTTTGTTCTTTTTATCTACTTAGGCAAATGTATATAATGTTTTCTAATTCAAAAACTGATTGTTCAAGGGTATCACCACAACAAGCAAAACTTGCGGCTGTATTTCTAAAGAATAAGTCCGGAACACATATACGTGGGTATAACGTGTTGATAAACCGCTTTCTTTATGACATACCTATTAGTCGTTTGTGTAACCTACGTCGTAAACACCAAAGCAAATGAAGTGCATAAACATCGGCGAGTAATTACATTTTTATTACCCAGCACCATTAATTAAAGAGTGAGAAAGAAGAAAAAACCGGTAATCGTGCTGATGAATAAATATTCTGCACTGCTCCATCCATCAGACTGAAGGAGAATATTAATTACCGTAGGCAGTCTAGAAAAGCAACACAGACAGACGAACTACCAAACAGTTACATTAGTTACATCGAACTCAATAAAGAACAATTCTTAATACGATTTAGTATACAGTGCAGTTATACTTTCATTCACTGTCAAGTAAATAGTGATGTTAGTCTACTGTTCAGAGCAAAAAGTATATCTACTAACAGCGTTGATAAAATGTCTGAACAGCGAATAAGCAAACCGTTTCAACTACGACAAAAGTCAATTTTGCAAACACCTGTTTTCGGTAATTCTTATCAGGCTATTACAATTACATAGGGTAAGTGCGAGTTATATATGAAAATTATAACGTGTCAAGTAGGTCATGGAAAAAAATAAATTACCGGAGTGGTACGGATCACAGTCTACTGGGGGAGGGTGGGGTTGTTGGTGAAGGTGTTGGGGTGTTACACGGGCCTGTCATGAGACATGCGTTCATCACTGTCGAGTGGTTCACGCTTGCGCGAGTAGACTGTGAGTAGACTGTGATCCGTACCACTCCGGTAATTTATTTTTTTCCATGACCTACTTGACACG
>LUCH01000396.1:109866-195483 GCA_013368495.1 Paragonimus heterotremus
CTGGCAAACTGGAGGAAACGTTGCGAAATTGATAATTCCTTTGGTTTTAATTCGTTGTGACTCATCCAAGGAATTGCTCAATAATGTGCATCAGCATAATGCACAATATGTTTTCCCACACCTGTTCTGTCTGTGGTTCGGAAGTGCCAAGTGAAGAAAATTACCTTCAATCGAATCATAAAACCCTGGTTAGTGCGCTTTGCCGGGGCACAGAAGATGATAATTTAATTTCAAACTGTGGCGAAGAAACTAATCGTTCATGTTGAACCTAAAATTTATATTGGTCCAATAGCACAGTAAAGCTCTCAGGTGATTCACTGTTACTCACTGGGTTCAGCAGTATGTTTCACAATGTGAACAGATCTGTATTTTGAATCTAAGCTATCTACTACGTAAAATCTCTATTCCATAATCGAGTTACACAACGTCTGTCTTTAAGCCATCAATCTGTTTTTAGTGGATGAGAAGATGCCAATGGATTACGTTTTATTTACAGAATATTGTGATGAGCATTAGGATCTGCAATTATGAAGTTAGTTTTAGAAAAAGGAATATATTAAACATAGAACTTATTCATACAGCTTTGAACAGTAGGTGTTATTTGCAGTCCACTTCCTACACTTTCCATCGCATACCTGCTACACTGAGTAAAAATGTTAACTCTCGTTATTTACCTTCGGTGCATTGATCTCCTCACTGGTCTTCGTGTTCTATTAACTGATCTAGTCAGTCCCCTCTCTGACGAAGGATTAGTATACATCTGCTGCATCGCACAATTTAGGTGAATTCACATATGGATCTATTGTAACTTTCAGCGTAACCACACAACCAAACGTCACTGAATAGAGACATTCTTCAAAATGGCTTGCTGAGTAATCAGATACAGCAGTTGCTCCTAAATAAGCTCATTGAAAGTATCCAACACTTTTCGAAGGAAAACACACTAGAACTGGGCGTAGTTCAACTTTCCGAATTTGTGAAAGAAAACGGAATAACTGGAACACTAATCTTCAGACGTCAAGTGCACTATGTTTACGTACGAACAAGTGGTTAAGATTCAACACGCACCCTGGCCTTCGCTTTTTACAGCATGCTGTCGATTGTTTGCGTTCCATAGTTTGGTTATTTATATAAAACCCCGAGCCATGACCTCTATTGTCATTTTTTCGGAATCCAGGCTTCACATTAGTTAAACATCTATCTCTACCTGGCATGAATGAAAATTGTTTCGGAGTATATTTTTTTAGCTGCGTCTACCAGACTTAAAATATAACTTTTCAAGAACGTTCATCATTAAACCAGATTTGACAGATGGATTGTATGTTGTTTCCACTTGAACGGATGCTGTTTTAACTTTCAATAAACCGTTTGCCATTTTTCTGCTAAATTCAACAATACTTAAAATATATTCTATGGGTTCGTCATTATACAAATGCTTTCGCTGACCATAACTTCGAATAATGTTCTCTGGACACTAACGTCTCCGTTACATCTTTATTTAGTTAAATAATACGGACGAAAGTGGCTGAGTTCTTAATAACCATCAGCGACGCCATTCAGGGTTATGTGGAGTGTTTTGGTGTTACGTTGACTTCCGCTGTTTGGCAACCACTCCTTCGAGGGGAAAACATTAATCTGTCTATAGTGATAGCATATGAAAACACCGTGTACTTATGTGTGCGTTGGACTTGTTGATTAAATTTACCTTCACCAGATGAATCGCAGGTTCTCCAATGAATCTGTAGTTCACACCGCGAAAATGATATGCGAACATATTTTTCAATTCGGTTTCTGCCATATGCATGACTGGAAGTGTCGTACTAGCTGGATCCATTTGTGCCGTGGTGTGAATTACAGCGGCGGTCAGTGGTCCCTTACCAGCACTCGAAACGGCACAGACTGCTACCAAGTAATACTGGCTTTGGGTCAAGTTTACAACCATGGCTTGGTGCTTGGCCAGAACAGAACCCGGATGGGACACAATTTGTGAGATAGTGAACAAACTATAGTTTGCCCCGTCAATCCGCTTGAGCTTGTGGTTTGCATCTATCAGCGTATCGGCGTAGCTAGGCATTTGCGGGAAGTCCCTCGAGAGGTGGGAATTTCCATTTACACTAGGCACGAGTAGCCCGTCAGAAGATACGTCAGATTGTCCATTTGTAATGTCTCTGAATGTAGGAATCTGACAGTCAAAAAAGAAAAAATGGATATAAAGAATACAAAAAATTAATATGTTAATCGTATATTAGTTGCGCGCAGAACAACGTTACGTTTAAATAGTCCCCCTCAATTCTCCTCTCGGCTTGAAGTTAAAGGGGAAAACATGACGTTTGTGGAAATTTAAGAATGCTCTGTAATGTGGTGCAGCTACGTGTCAACATTTATTTGCTGTTAGTAAGTTTCATTCTCAATGACCATAACCACCATCACCATTCTCGACATTCAACCGTACTTGTGGGTACAAAAACTTGGAGTATGACGCGTCTTGACAATGGTCCAGCAAGTTGCATATTATTAAATAAGTACCAACACATAATGGATTAACGGATAAAAACACTTGAGTTTGATGGAAGAACGTCATCAAGTTTGAGATTACAGACTCACCATCGACCCCGATACAATGCCACATCAGAAGGTTTCAAACTAGCAGTGTGGACGGTTACAAACATCTCAGTCGGACAGACGTCACTCAAAAACCCTGACCAGCGAGAAAGTCAAGACCTTGGTAGCCCGTGACAATGACAATACCTAATTGTCTTCCAAACAATATAACTAGTCCACGGTCCGACAGATGTTTCGTCGGTCGCAAACTTTCATCCTACTTAAACACGTGCTGATGACCCATCACGTTGCTCACAAAGACAGTTCTTCTGATGCATGCTGACTGTCGGTGAACACATTACGCAAATGCCGAGAGTCTGTGCATCATTCACACGAATGAGCTAGGTCTCTGCTCCGTGGAATAAAAGCAGGCACACCCATACATTGTAGACTCTGCTTTTAACCAACAAATGGACAGAATTGCAACATCACAAAAAATGGATGTTGGCGAATTTACAACTTGCTTTTGCTATCATTATGGATATCTCGTCAGCAGTATTACGCACTGGCTAGATGCGACTATCCAAGTAGGTGGAACGATCGATGTTTTTCATTTGCCTGCTTGTGATACCAAGGACAGGGTCAGCACCAACCTAATCTTTAACAGCACTCTACATTGTGAAGGTACATAGTGCATACCATATAGCCAAAACATATCATTTAATCTGTTGAGTATGGTCAACTTGCTCTCTTTCGAATGATTGATTACCACAGAGTCGTTCTTTCCAGGTGACAAACTGCCATCGTCCGGCTAGAACAAATCAACGGTGTAAAACCTCCTGACCCATTAGATGTTGCGTTCAGCGTATTCAGGCCCCCATTCAAAATATTATATGTCATTAAAAACACTCAAACAGTTTAGGTTAAGGACATGTAGATCACTCCAGCGGAAAATGATCCAAAGTTAGAAGTCTTCAGAATTCGAACTGAAAGCTCGAATAACCATGAACTACTTTACCAAAGCTTGCTGCAAATTGCTGCTTACCTTATAGTGTTGTACAAGATATTGTGATATTTGCCAGTCCCCCTCGACAGGACTACGCCATTCGACCAAAATCTGGTTGTCTTTCAACAACTTGAGGCGGAGGTTTTGCACATAAGCTGGCACTGTATTTGAGCACAGAAAAATATTCAGTATTTTTTTTCGCATACATGAAAAAATTAAATCGTCTGTTTTGACATAACATATACAACTCAGAGCAAAATCGTGAGAATATGCGTCGGTTTTTTAAATCAAAACGCTCAATTTTTGATTTTTAGGGGTAACAATGGATTTCATTCCATATTTTATGATTGGGCAACAACGCAACAGTAACCCTAAGGAGCAAACACTAGTAACGCTTAAGCGGAAGTTGTCAGTGACAGAAATTTCTATCTGTGTATGCTTATTGGAACATCCCACTCGAGTAGGCCACATATGTTGACAGATTTGACCACAAAACTCCGAATGATCCTATGGTTTGTTCCCGGCATATATCGTTTTTGGACGATGTCCACACATCGGACGGCGTGACTTCATAACTTAGACGGACGGGTGAGTAAGACAGAATGCGGAAAGTTGTCAACCAAAAGCATTTCACATCGCCCTTCTCAAAGTCAGTTTCTTGAAGATAAGCGATGAAAATACATCAGATCGTAACGTCAGTAACACTCAAACAAAGGGAAAAACGGTGTCTAACGTTAAAGTAACGTAGTAAACTTAAGCCTCCCTCGGCGGCCAGCATCGTAACATTGAACTTAATCGTAAAGAAGTTGAAGAAAAATCACCGGGGCATAAAATCTGTCCCCTTACAAACTGTGCCGAATGCGATTAGCAAATTCTCACAAACGGTTTATCCGTGACGCACCACCGACTGGCCGATCACTGACTTATCAGCCCAAAAAGTAGTTGGAAGAGATTCAGACAACGTTTATGGAAGTGTCGTACGGTTGACGTATGTGTCTTAAGTTTAAAACGGCTCTACCGGAAACAATCAAGACATTACTTCAACCTCTCCCTTGAAGACATATTACAAACAGTATATTCCAACAACACATAAAAAATAAAACAGTTTGCTAGTAGAATTTGACCAAAGTCGATTGTAACTAAATTATCTTATCAGATTTAACGATACTTCCGCGAATGTTTTACACAAAACGTCATGTGTTTCAAATATCATTCCTGCGTTATATAATTTAAAGTTATGAGATAGAGCTCCACGTTTATATTTTCAGCTGTGGCAGTGATAAAGAGAAGCATAGGACCCTAATTTCTCCATGAGGTCAGAATGTCATCTTTTACATACTGACTTTTATTTCACTAATGAGCACTCATCTTCATGGCTGACATAGCAGAAAGTAGTTCCGATATTAGAAAACAACGAAGATTGTAGTTGTTCTCGCTTCAGCAACATGGCTCTGCTGTTCGTTAAGGTATTGAATTACCATGACAACGAGTAATGAACCAGTATTCAAACTTCCAATTCTGTTTTCTTAATTATTTATCGAAAAGGTTGTGGGGGGTTAAAGCAATTAACACGCTAGTGTTGTTTCTTCTGCGCAAACGTTATTTTAAGGGTTATGACTTTTCGTTTCGAGTTGACGCGTTTTGTATTTAAATCTCCTCTTATGCGAGATAGCCTGATTGAAAAACCTTGGTGATGTTCTGGTAATGATGAGTCAATATCAAAGCCTTTATGTATACAAGTAAGAGATAACATAATAGATGTACCGTTCCAAGAGTGATAATAATAGAAATGATTCACCAAATTTATCACCTGGGCTTCTCGTTGGCAAAATAGGAGGAGTAAAACAGGATTCTTCAAAATATGGAAAGCTTGGCCTACTTCCCTTCATTTTAGATCGGAAACATAAATCCGGAATATCTGGCGTAACGTTTTTCAGAATATTTTCAGGACCAACCACAACATCGCTAAGAGTGGAAGTTAATCGTTTTGAAGGTCGATAAAGTTAAAGCTCACATTTTTTATCTATTCCATCCATTTTGAGCTAGCTTATTTGTCGAGGAATAAAAGGTTTTCATGCTTATCCTAGTGAAGCCCATTTAGGCCAGCGTGATTACAGCGTGAAGAGGAAGCGGTCGACCCAATTGGGTAAAGACATAGACCAATAGCCTTTGTCCGGCGAGCCAAAATTAAGCATCGGCCCACGATAAACAGTGTGGCAGATAGAATTTAGCTACCGACCTACTCAGTGAGGCACTTTGACTCATCGCAATTCAAGTACACACCCAGCGCTTTAAGAACTAAGGATAAACAGTGGACGTGTTAACCTTGTTTAGCTATGAACTTATCAAGTTTGCATTAACCCAGTGAGAAAGCATCAACAACATAGTGAGGTATCTTCATTAGACCGCCCTTCATATACTTTAGTTTGAAAATACACATTCGTAGGAACTTCCCAACCGCGGTCGCCAGGCTGTAAAAGAAATCTGGCGTAACTACGTTTCTGAAATCTTCAGGCTGTTTTAATACTGGTAGATCGTCCCGATTATCAATATACAATTTTTATGGTTACCTTCTGTTAGATCTTAATTCGGACTACTCAAAAATGCGAAACCACAGTTTGGGTGATGAATCACGACATTTGTTTAAATCAGTTTCGTGTTTTCAAGGTTGCCCAGATAGTTTGATTAAAATGGTATATTTGTGGGACTATTCGACGCTCACGGAGTGGCATTGTACTGCTGGCTGATCCACTGTTCAGGACTTGTAATATTCACTTCCTTATGGTACTGTCAGCTAACGGACGTTGCCTGGCCGAACTTATTGAGTAGAACCCTCGTGACGTGATGCATGCAGTGAATACAACACACAGTAACTCTCACCCATGTGATTCGGCTGTAATTGCATAATGGAGATTAGACCAACTTGAGTGTGTATGTGCCAGTGACGCTGAATCCAAGTAAGCTAAGGATTATAAATAAGTTGTTCATAAATCTGTTTGACAAAGATAAATTAACCTGCCTATGAAGATGGACGTATAGGTTGCAGCATTATATTCGTCAAAGCATTACGTTCGTCTACGTTGGCGGTGGAACAGTTTGTAATGGAACTCGACCAATGTATTGAATAAATAGCTGATACTATGCTTAGGAACCAAGATAATGACTTTACTCACAGGTCCCATGTGACATGCTCCAAATAAAACATGACTGACTTTTATCTGAGATTAGCCGGTTTTCTAAAACTTACAACAGCTTCATCTCTTTACGATTATTCAGAAAAGATATTTCCCTTTAAGAATGTTCAAAACTGCCAATATAGACGTTGGTGAGACCTGAGTCATTACACACTCCATATGACACCAGAAGCATTTAGGATTGACCGAGACTGTTGTTCTCATCTTTGAATAATCCAGCCGAGGAAACTTTAGCAGTTTTTTGCACTGCTTTTGGAGACACAGCGTGTATGTTAATTACAACTGAGCATAGGTCTTCACGGTAATGAACGGCAGCTGTAATCACCTGTATCTATCCTAACAACCTCTAGGATCATCTCCACAAATTGTTGTCTGCCTACGGAAAGTGACCCCATGAAACCCTATTGTGAATTAAGTTGGACTTCTGTTTGAAAACCAAAACATAACATTTTTGAACCCAATAAACACTGCATTTCATTATTTGAAGGAATTGGAAATAGGCAAGTAACACTAACTGTTCATGTTTGAACACCACATGAATGTTTATCTAGCCAAATTGTACAGATCCATGAGGTCACATCCAGAACACAGCATGTATAAGCTGATTATATAATATATTTTCATGGGAACGAGAGCCAGTTCCACGTGTACTGTGCACATGAGTATACGTGTTCCCAGAGTATAAAGATAGACATGGATGTTTCCATGAATTGCATCAATAACTTTGCTATCCTCCCAAATCAGTCTTCACGAATAACTGGACCGTAAATGAGTTTACTTATAATGAGCAATCGTTTGAGATAGTTAAAACGGAGAACTTAATGAGAGGTACTGTTGGAAAATTGTCCATAGAAAACTATTTGACCTCAGGTTTTAGCCATGTTCTAATTATCTGAGCACAATTGTGCTATAGGGACAGTCACGAGTGAGTTATCGCTGAATTACTGCTGGAACATCGCAAAAGAATTAATGGTTCCTTCGGTAGGTCTCAAAACTGGGTACGATATACTAAACATGCACTTGACAGAGTTGATTCTTGGTTCATGGCTACATACGAAACAAATTTTGCTCTGATTAGAGCTTGCCAGCACTGTTTGTCCTTATCATGGCCAGAATCAGAACACCGGCTATGCTCTAATAAAATGACCGTTTTGACCATTGGGCCACTGACCTCTCATTAGTCCAGATCGAACTGTAATAAACGAACACTCGGCCGTGTTCAGTTGTGAGTAATGCTCACAAAGATCGATGGTCTGGGAAACAGATATAATGACGTTTTTGCAGTGGAATGACCATTGTTTTAACGATTGCAAATACTGCTGAAATCAACTTCTAGGTGCCACTTCACAAATCAACCGTTCGGTTATGGAAGGCTAACTCAATGCACACCCAAACTGGAAGAACATTTTTGAGGACATCTATTGTCAATAGTAAGAAACTCCAAAAATGACAGCGGTGTTCTCCGGATGCCTCGGAATGTATTATATATTTTTAAGGTTCATCGTAAATTCTTCTCCTAAACTTGATCACACAATAACGCGTCATATTAATTTTGTCTATCTGGACATGTACAGTTCCAAGGGCGTCGTTAACATTCCTCTGAGCACTGAACGGTGGTCGTGATAGTTAGAGTGTTGTAACCTGAAAATAGCCTTGGCCTGCTCAATGTACTAAGTGAAAAGTAATTCCAAATATCTCATTTCTTCTTGGACTTAGGCTCGCTAAGATAGTTGATGCCACCTGCTTGGTTCATTTGGTAATACTCGTTTGCTTTTAGGTTTTTCCGTTTATTCCTGACAGTGACGCCATACAAACTCTCAGCTTACCTTCGTGCACTCGACAACTGCATCCTTAGCCTGGCTTATTCTTGATGCGTATGTCAACTCACAATGAAGTTGAGTTTTATAACCAAGCTGAGCAAATGTGAATTTCGTACTTGTGCGTTAGGAAGTTTGTTCTACGTGAGTGGTTATATTTTTTAACCGAATAACGAGGGAATTTTCGACTTTTGCCTAAAGGTTTAGTAAGCGGTATAAACCTGCTATGTTCTACTGAACAAGTTGAACAAATCTGTGTGGATGATTTCTCAACCCAAACGATTCGTGACGTTCATCTTACTGGAATATCACTCAAGTACTGAAACGACTTAATTTTCAATATCAGACTCTTTTCACTATTAAGAAGAAGAGACTATCCGACATAATACGGTGAAACTGGATTAAACGTCATTCAGTCAGGTGAGTTTGCAAGTTGTTGTTTTCGTAATTCAGTTCCGAACAGAGTCAAATGCACATGTGAGTGTTGGCAAGCGCTGATGTTATTTTTTGCACGTTTCGCAGATGGAATAGGTCCCAGGTTGGTGACAACATATTATTTCAAGTTTTTTTAACCTTTGTCATCAGTGGTCCGCCAAACAGTGTCTAAGTAAATTATAACTGCAACTGTATACACACAGGAACGTGAGTACTATGTCAGAGGGGGAATGCTTTTGTCTACCTATCAAACTTTGTTCGTTGCAAACTAATAATTTAAAGGGTTATGATTAACAAACCGGTTTAAACCAAGTCTGAAACCAAATTTATGTATTTTGAACCAAAGTCGACCACAAGTCCTGAAACTATATTCTGTAACCGCGTTCCCAAATGTTGTCGACTTTCTGATCGGATTCATCTGACAGACTGCAGTCTGCTGTCCCGGTTTGAAGTTGTTAGTTGCGCGTGTATATTGAAACTGAACAATAAGGGGTGAAATCATTGGAACCCGAGTGTAAATAATGTTAACAGAGAGATGCAGATATGTTCTGTTCACACCACTGAAATAACTGCAGGAACACTGTGGTGAAGTAACCACACAACCTTATGAATTACTAGCCGATCTCACAAAACACCTCTTAACACAACGGAACTAACAATATTTGGTTTATTTATTTTACTAAAGGAACAAGATACCAATAGGTCATAGTTCTCTCTCTCATCTGAGGTTACTGTCTGATCGGCAGACTAAAAGTTGTGTAGGTCTACCAATAAACCACTTTCTGGCTCGTTGTCCATGTGGAAAGAACCGTCAAGATGAAGTTAGAAAGTTGATACTATACCTTATTTTCAACTGTATACACCATCATACATAAAGTAAACTTCCGTCAATAAAATGCATGTACGCTCCCCATTTTCCATAAAGCATTTCTTACCGATCGGTACTTTTTTTTCAGTCTTACTGGTTTATTCATAACTCACCCTGTTACAGCTGTGCCTCGTTCCTCTCCACAATTTACATTCTCTCTAATTACCCTTTTCACAAGAATCATTCTAAATAAGTGAGTAATCAAAAAATACGTTTTGTCATAAATGCTGTACTACTATAGATGCGTTTATCGCTGTTCTTCTATCACCTACAAACAATGGATTCTGATTATCTTACACACAATTCGACTGTTAACCTAAGTCGGCCGCCTAAGCTCACAATCAGCCAGAAATGAGATTACATAACTAGTGATTATTCTTCGCCTGAGACACTAAAATCAGTATCTAGAATTGGGTCTGAATAATTTGGGCTGAAATATCATATATTGGCTACACACATTTCATGGCTGGGAAAATATTCTTGTCAGCAATCGCAACGCAGACTGTTGTCAACAATGGTTGCAGTTTAGGACTATCTTGGATTTTACAATGAAGTAAAATAGAAAGTCACTGGACATTGTCGATTAACTTTTGACTTTCCCTAACAGGTAAACAGTAACTTTTGCTTCAATAAAAAAAGTTAACTTTTGTTTACTCTGTCTGGTTTTACCGGTTATACGGACAAACTTGTCGGTATGTTTGCCCAAACCGCATCTGGAAGTTGCGTTTGGTTATTGTCATTTGTGTTACGATACAGTAGGGTTTGATGCGTGTGTTTGACTCTCATAGGACCATGCACCTTATATCAAATCCTTCGGGCTGCATATGAATTGACTAGTAATTTTGTTTCTCCTGCCCTGTTATAAAGATTATCCTAACGCTACAACACACTTTAAGCCAAAGTGATTATATATTCAACACCAGTTTGAATTGCTTCAAGCACCGCTGATGGTTTTAATCACTGACTCCGCACGTTAGGGAATCGTAAGCCAATGAGAAGCACATAACTTACTCACCAATTAATTTTCGGGCCGAATGCAAACCAACTGATTTTCAGTAAAGCCGAATCTTAAATGGGTAGATTGGCCAACTATTACATCATTCAGCCACCTACTTACCTCTCAACCTAAAACTTTCTTATGAGTCCCGTTAACATAGGCTTAAGGCACTAACAATTTCTGGCGTACTTGTGTGTTTGCGGTGTGAATATATCGGTCTGTTGTTGTGCAACCGAAAGACAACTGCCACCGCGCAAGATGAACTTCAATGTATGCGGTCACATCAGTCATTTATTGCTATCAAGGTCAAGGGTTAACTATATGATACAATGGTTTTCCATTCATTGAGTCACGCACTAATTTTAACGCTACAGCAGTGTTGCACAATTCAGAAAGCGTTGCTATTAGTTCAGTACTACATCCATTGTATATTGAAGAATCTAATAGTTAATTTTCCAACTTAAAAGAATTGAATTGATGGAACACTCCAGTAATCTGAACAATCGAATTTTATCGTGTAACATTAACAAAACTTTTCTAAAGCTCCACAGTTTTACACGGGTAAAATGGACGGCTGATTTGATATGATGGCAAAGGGTGATAAGATTACAGAAAAAAATAACTCAACTGAAGACGTGGAACCACAGAGCTAAACCCTAAGATTTACAGAATTGCTGTATATTTCAGCAGTGCATGTTAGGTCCTCACTAGAGTATGGTTCTGGCACATCAGCAATTGATTTCATTTCTCTCTACCAAGTCGTCTAGTGATCTCAGCTAAGGTTATGAGGCTTCAGGAATATTCCGCGACAAATACAGTGAGCTGAAATGATACGGGCTACCCTGTTCGTCCCAAAATGAGTTATAAAAATCTGACGATGTCTTCTCTATATGGGGTTTGTACGTTGCCAGACAATACATGGCCTGTACCGTAATGATTAAAACGTTTGACCTTGACAGAAGAACTTACTGTGGATCCAGCAGCTTCGTAAATGCTGGATTGTCGTTTCCGACACACAATGTAGCTATAGGAAACGATATCATTTATTGTTCGAGCATTCAAACTTGATTAGCCTACACTAAACCGGGTAGTTTCCAAATTTTCTATTTGTTATCACGCCGTTACTCAACAGTGTATGTGGTTGGATGTATGACAATGTAGACCGGGTGATCCTGTACGGCGTAGAGTTCAGTCAAACTTCAGCTATGTCATGACAGATGGAAAGGTATTGATTAGCTGTGTTGTCAGACTACACTTGACCAGGCTCTAATCTCTGCCCGATGTATCAGAGCCTACAGCTATCAAGCAGTGAAATATTCAGATTAGTAACTGCAATAAGGGCACATTTGCCAACGGATGTACACGGATATACGAGGATCGATGTGGTTTCATAATGACCTAAGCGAATCCACTCACCGATAACTGCTTGAGACGTGTTACATAAAATCCTCCTTGTTAACTCCCCGATGCTAGCTGATGCATGGAAGTTTTAGGTGAAAATTGTGTGCGTGTGTCTTAATATGCCTTACGTCTTCAACTTTTAACGAGTATGCTCCGCAGTTACATGAACTTGCAGTGTTCTTAGTACAACGACCTTACTGGTACATGCTAGCATTTATTACAGATAAATCATAATGCTCCGTCGAGGTAAGACTATATACTAGCGATTAACAACGGTGTGAGAGAAAATTGAGTCCTGGGCTTACATTTAAAGTAGTAGGGTGAAAGGTCTTATCGGATGCGAGAACCGTTAAAAAATATGAATAAGGTCCAATTGATAATAAATTTTTGAATCCCATATACCATTACTCTAATAGACCAGCAAAAACCTACGCTATGCCTGACGTGTACTCAGTATGTCCGCACAGTGTCTGCTACATCATGCAATGCTAACCACAATTGTGGACGGTTTGACAAAGTAGCCAATTGGATATATTATTATGCGGTCAACAGCTATGAAAACCTTAACATATCCACTACGTAACGCTATAAGTGACCATCCGCCAAACTGATTTTGTAAAAGACATTCTGGTGGCGGATTGAAAACAGCTGCGGCACTGTGCTGTAGGGGATGATGAACTCAAATATGTGTGAGTTTTGGCTCGTTGTAGAATTCCGCCGACTTATCGCATTCATTTTACATAAATTTGTACTCAGTTATTACACTATCATTTTGAGAATTACTACTGTGCCCAACGAATGCTTGGGAAACAGTTCTCTTGAGTACGGTTGAGTGTCAAATTTTGTGTACTGATCTGGTTTTTCATGAAATTTTGCTGGCTACAGTGGTTCTTTTGGCTCCTGCAACTATTACAACTCTATCACATGCACTTTGTTTTGGCAGTGCTTAAGAATTCTTACTCCAAAATAACTTCGGATGTGGAGTCGCTTTAATTAAATGATTATAGTAAAATTAGTTGCCAATTGTTTACCGATACAAGCTGAATGAGATTTTTAAATATAAGTTGCTCCGATCATTCAGAGAACTGTCCGGCAAACTGGGGGACGGCCAACAGCTGCTGAATGCATATTCAACGTAAGAGCACAAGTTTCTTTAGTGTTAGCAACTGCAACGAATAAAAGTTACGTTCACTCTCAGACAAACCATGATCAGGAAAGAAGAAGCTAAAATATTTACACGTCACTATCAAGTCGTCAAAACCAACTGCTAGTAATTGGCGAATAGACAGAACATATGATTATCCAGTGAGGAGTTTGATTTTCAGATAGGGACCTGAGACAGCTGATCAAAAACAAAGCTTTCTGACGGGTATTGAATGAAATACACATGATAAATCCTACAGCTGCCGAACCTAAAGTCATGTCAAATAAAACGAGAAACTGAACTTCAGAGGTAAAGCACATTAGATTGCTAATATTAAAATTAGCCATCGGTATCAAAAATCCCCGGAAAATGATTGTTCTGGGATATCCACACCAAATACGGACCGAATTATTTCAGACAGTTTCGGCATCATGTACGATTGGGTAAAACAGAAAGTTACGAGCAAGTTGTAATATCCCGTGTTTCATCCGCTTCGCATCGACTTCCTCGGCAGTGGTGTAGTCGAACTCACGTTCCGTCGTAACGTCGTGTTTTCTCTGTTGCATTTATTATGAAACTTACCACCTCCGGAGCATTAGAACTTTGTAAGGGCTTAACTGATAAATATGATCGAGCAGTTGTCAATAAAACAATTTGCCCACCCACACTGAGTGGTACGGCAGATAGGCTGACTTGGTTAATACTATGTAACCGTTGATGTATTGTAAAGTTAACAAAAACTGCTAAGAACACGTGACTTTGTAAATGACTCGATAACACTTAGACTTCTATTGGTAGAAAACAGGACAACAAAAATTCTGAACTGAAGTGCTTTGCCCAAACATTCTTTTTGCATTGGATCGAATGAGTGACATTCTACCGGTAATAATTGGAGACACTTTTCTGACCAGAGGATAATTTGCTTCTGGTCCTCAACCTAGACAGCCTCAATTTGTTCACAGTCTACGTAGTGATCAGTCGGTCAGATATACCTCTATCGATCTGGCAAGGAAACTAATAACCAGGTTATTCTGGTGAGCGTGCTATCGTACTGCACGAATGCTAAATCTACCCGGGGAAGACAACTCTGACTACGAAATGTTTTACTGAATCCGAACATCTGAGAAGCAAAGTTTATTTATTGTTCCCTATTTATCACAAAAAAGTAAGGACTGCGCTTCTAGCATTTGAATATCCGCTGCCGAGAAGACCTGAAGTCAAGGAGATCTACTCGTCGCTTATGTACCACTAAAAATGAAGCAAATGGAACAGTTCATCTTTTCCTATGTACATTCTTTCTAAAATAAATACAGTTAAGAGATTTTCTTGAGAAGCTTCTGACCCTAGTAATAAATATTTCACGGAATTATATAACTTCCGCACAAACGTGACACAAATGTGCACTTTGAAGAGCTACCTATGACTTGTTGGGATGAATACCACTGTTTTAACGTTATAGTGTTATTACCAGTCAATTCCAACAAACAGCATGGAGGTGTGTTAATAATTCCCCAGATTAGGTCCGAAAAATGCTCAAACGCAACACTTAGACGTCCATTTTCCTTCGCTTCTGTCGATATACATAAGGCAAACGTTTAGTCGTCCTCTGGAGTGCGCCTTACAGCATCACTCACGTCCACATTGTACTTAGTAAACGCTTCCTTGAAAATAACCACCGTGTACCGATCCGGAAGACGTCAGTTATTTATTCAGGAATAGGAAGAAACAGAATCATCCCCAAGTTGTCCTCGGTTAACCAAGTGAGCATGTTCCAGGACCCTCAAACAGTTTTCGTAAATACTGTGGGTGTCGAGGCTATTAAGCCACGGCTTAGTCTGAACACGACAGAGTGATCACGACACCGTTACTCGGCTGTTGACGGTTCAGTTTCCCGCGGTATAGTTGTCTCTGACTTCTATCTGACTCTGTCTCTGTAATTTTTCTTATAAAGCACGTACTTTCATTCTGGTCAGAATGTAAGTTCTTTCTGTTCCATGAGATATAGTTCAAGTGCAATGACTTCTCTGTATGCTGAGAGCACATTAAGAGATGTTAACAAAAGACAACCTACTGCCACCTGTCTGGGAAATTGTAAACACATTGAAGTTTTTCATTCTCATATATCGTCTATTAGATACATCTGATCATTGTACATGATTTCAGCACAGCTGAATAAATCACTGTGAAATTTGAAATAAAACACATTCTAATGGTGACAATGGCTGCAAAGATAACCACCTGTTACCAATCAGACCTGAATATTTATTTCAAACAGTGTTCACCGGTTATTAAATGTTGGATGATTTTTCACAACTGCCAAACCATAGGCCTAAAGACAAACACATATTTTAATTGATGGATATTTTTCTGTTTGATATGCTTCTGAAGAACTGAGAATGAAGCTATTTACTGAGGTCTCAAATACCGTGGCTTCCCATTCCCAAAATTGCTCCCGGTCTTAATCTCCTTTTTCACTCATTAGGTGTCTGTTTGTTCAGGCGCGACCAATAACTATTTGTCTAGCTCCTTCTCAAACCTCTTGAACAAAACTTATTGAAAGAAGCAAAAATTATTGGTTTTTCAACGACTGGAAATGATATTAGAAGCAATCTTTACTCTGGTGAACCGGTTTTATCTCCGTAGAGTAAATAACGTCTCTACTCAGTGCTGTTTTGTTCTGTTGACTAACCGTGCTCCCTCAAAAGTGCGAAATGAGTTTTCACGTAGTTGCTAAGCTCTGTAGTGAGCAGATTCCAACCAAAGAAGGACGAGACAGTTGCGTTCAGTATTTCAGTTTATTTGCGATAAAAAGTTTACTCGATTCCTAACAAAGTGTGTTTTTGTTAACATAGCCCAGTAGTGGATCCTTAAAAACTTGTTGTTCATACAAATTATTTTATGGACTTATGAACTGAAGATCTAACACAGTTGTCCTAACCGGAAACAGACTCGTTCTTATGGACAGCTTGCAATGTATGTAGACTGCTATCCATGGTGTTTGAAGCAGACAGTTAGTGTGAACAAGAGTCTGATCAGTGTGGTTATGAACAAACTGCAAAAGTTTGACCAGAAAATGTTTGGTTAGTAAGTTGAGTGTAAAATGTATTCCACTAAATTCATTCTGTTAAAAACAAAACTAGTTTATGTTAATTACATCGACGAAGTGAACAAAAGATGCAATGGATGATACATACATATGTGAACACAATTAGTTATGCTATTAGACACATTTATATGAAAGCATTTCTTACGATGGTCTCGCGTATTCAGTTCGGGCATAAAATTGTACCCACCCGAACATTAGGTTTAATGTACATTAATTATTGAACCGTCTGAAGCCACTGTATGGTTTATATTGCTTTATCATTTCACCGAAGTACAAAAGCAAAATAAAGAAATCATAGTTTCATAAAAGCATACTTGAATAAGCTCGATTGAATGTTTGTGTACAGAGGAGTGAACAAACTCTTGCACAACCTGTAAGCTTGAAACAATTTGAGGTCATATTTTGAGTTTGTTCATCAACAAATTTCTTTTTCTCACAGTGATGCTGACTAGATTCAGCTTCTGAAAAATGCTTCATCTAATTAGTTAGCAGAAAGTATCGCAGCAACTTACAGGCCAGATATGTGTCTGAAGCCTTCGACAGTTCACATAAAGATAACTGACCTGCGGACTGACCATACTTTTCCCGTAAACAATGTGCACAGCCGAAGAAAAAATGTAGTTTTAAGTCGACAACTATTTGCCTATCACACCCGTTATATTTTTTTTACCTACACACAGGCTTTTGCGCTTATGCATTTGTTATGCTTGATGAGAACAAGCCCGACTATAGTGCGCAGTGAGTGTAAGTACATGGTGAGTGTTTTTGGCTTTAAAGTGTCATTTGAAATAATTAAGTAAACTCTTGTCGCTTTCAGCTAAATTTATCAGACGTTTCCGTGTTCTCATTTTCCTTGATATCCCAGTAACCACATGATAATCCCACATTCTTCACAAAATGTTCTTTCTCAAAAAATTCCAGAATATTACATTACACTTTTTTGAAAAGGTCCAAATGAGGTACATCCTGCGACTATCACATCATCAGAACGGTGTTAAAATACTTGTGAATCAGTTCAAGGGTAAACTCATCCACTGAATGTTTCTAGATTGATTTTCTTAAAATTACGATAGCTTTTTGTGAATAATCGGGTAAACTTTATGAGGCAGCTTGTATTTTTCATTACAAAAACGGAACAGACTTCAAGAATATTGAGATGAAACTTGGCATTCTCCCCAGTTACAAAACCTCTCGCATTAAAATTGATGCAAGTCCCCATATATTGATAATTTGTTAAGTCTCCACAGAAGGGTGAAAGAATTCAGTTTCAGTTTACCATTTGCAGAAAAATTGTATATGAAAATTATATCATCCACACACAAATATAAGAATAACTGATAAAAGAAAGTAAGTCTTAAAGTGTTTAAATTTTTGTTTACTTATAACCTAAATCCTTATGAAAAATGTCGACCGAGTTTCAAACTAATACGGCTTTTTAAACCATTGTTTTTCATACCGGTTTCTTTTGTACGAAATACTTCCACCTCAGTACTCAATGGTCCGAAGCCAGCTGCGTTGAATACCGCCGCGCGAAATTCGTACAGTGTATGGGGTGAGAGACCAGAAATTTCCTCACGAATAATGGGGATAGTACCATGAAGCGGCTGTTGCTGTGTCACTTGTCGCAACTGAATGCGATCATCTGTCCTAGAATGACTAACTGCCGGCTGGTTGTACCTGTTTCGTCGGATTTCGGAACAGCCTGGCGGATCGATGCATGCCAATTGAATCTGAATAAAACAATGCATCACATGAAAATTTCACTGATGGTTTAGTCATATGAATTTTTTGACGTGGTTGACAAAACCAAGCTGATTGAAGAAAATGGGACACCTGTTTAATTCCCTGGTCACATTAGACGGACAGGGAAGAATGTCGAATATATTGACAGAATGAGAAGACATATATAGCTTGTAGGCATCAAGGAAAAACCTAATTTGTTGTCTACGATTAATATTAGTGCATAAAATTGTTACACTTTTCCGCAATCACTAAAGTGAACTCGATTGAAAGACAAAGTTGCATAATTTTATCGGTGAATAACACGATATAACTAAGCGACTGTTATAAATGCTAATTCTCTACGACTCGCGAAATTCAATAGTTTGCTGGTTATATTAGTGAAAATCATGTGACCTGCTTCAGTGTAACAATTCATAGGTTCCGTCTACCCAGTTAAACAAAAGTTTTAGACATAAAGTTCAGCCGAGTGAAAATCGCAGATAAAAAGATTAGGCCGGCTGACAAAATGTGAGTTGATAACCAGAATGCAGAAATGCTATTCACTAATTAGCAATAAGAACACAATCATTCGTTAATCAATGTTTGATGAACTTAGTAAATCACAAGTGATAGGAACATAATCCCGATGAACATTGTGTGTCTTGTGCTCAAGGTGCGCTCATAAAGCGTACATGTTTGTTCAGATTGACTGTCCACATGCTTTCCGACCAGGAACCTAACGCGTAAGTAAAGAAAACATTTTTGCATCTTTATTTTGCTACAAATACGAACTTGTTTAAAAATTTTGAGTGGTACGTGGCAATAAGATACAGATTTGTAATGTTTCCCTCGTGTTGGAAATTTGTTGTAGTAGCACCCATCAATATTTTGAGTTGAGTTGATACATGCTTTTTGCTGTTATTGTTTAGAGTTACATTCTACCACAGTCCGTCGCTTGGATTCATTCGGCAAAATTAATCTGTAGTCTTACGCTGAGATTCCTGGTTAAGGACCGTAAAAGGGCTAGCCGAATGTTTGCCATTTGTGAGGGAATAATGAGTATAATATACCACTATGTAGAAAAAACTAATGTTAACCAACTTTTTGATAAATGGTAGTAGAAAAAAGTTTGATGCTGTCTAGCGACTAATCACCTTTTATTCATTTGAGCAAACTGCTCTCTGTCTACATTAGATTTGGAAGCATGACATTTAGTTGACATGGCTTAAAATCAATTCACCAGCGTTTGGTAACAGTCATGTATTTGCCTTCACGTTGGTGACATAGCGTAGGTCACAGGCCACAAACAAATGGGACAACATATTGAATCTAGTGAAACTAAAGAATGACCACGGTATTTCGCGTAAGTTATATTCTTGTGTTGCAATTTGCAGTAAGCAGTCGGATGACCGAATTTTGAAAAAATAATTGAAAACCATTTTATGGACAGAAGCCCATCGTGATAATTTGAGTTTGATTTTTCAGAGCACGCCCTATTTGGTCAGTTCGTAAACATGTAAATAAGGGCAAATATCGCACTCAGAGGGTTGCCATGATTCTCAGAGTACCTAGTGACGTACAATGTTATTTGACAAATTTGCAGACAACAAGTTACAGCCAATTTTGTAACTTTTCATATTTCCGTACGATGAAGCATTTTTTTCATGACTGTCTCAGGTAACTACTAACAGGTATGTGGAAATATTCCGTCAAAGGTTTGTTATATTTACTTTGAACACCGATATAAATGTCAATAGGCTTATGCCTTAACTTTTGGAGAAATTCAGCAGGATTTAATCTTCCCGTTTGTTTAGAGGGTACAGTAAACTGTTGCAAAATGCATTGGACGTAGTCTACGTCGGACACGAAGCAACGTTTTGGCATGCCTCATCAAAAATACTCAACGGGATATATCCGAGATACGACATTTGGGGTGGTTTACTTTAAAAAAGAGTGGTACACCTCAGAATTTAAATAAAGCGGTAAGCAAGTGGAAGTTGACAAAACAATTATTCGGAACTAAATAATCTTGATAACCTGATAACTTGCATCCTCATCTAGTGAGATCGCCAAAGATATTGATGAATAACGAGAAGAAACATTCACTGTCTTTGGATATGTAGTAGTATCAAAATTTTACACAGGAGCTATGATTATTGCCGATATGTCGTTCATCATATGCCATAAATTTCCCTGAAAAACACATCACTACTGTTAATTACATTAATATTTAACCACGTATCATAATAAACAAATGTTTCGGCTATCATATCAGGGAAGTTACACATGATGTATAGAACTCCACCGTTATTGCCATCTTTTAAAGGTAATGACGCACAAAACTGCGGTTAATTATGCAACACACTGTCAAATGTGCAAGGCTCTTTCAGGATTCAACTTTATTCAGCCTCATAATGAATACTAAAATCAGCCAGATTTTTGATGTTTCTGTGCGATTTGTATGAAAAGTATTTCATCTGATCAATTTTAATCACAAATTAGGGGACCACATGTGAGGTTTAGAGTGACCGGCATTATAGGTCCATAGCAGAAATATCTTATGAATAGAACTATATCTTCATTAGAAATTACGTTCAATAAGTTCCAGTTAGGGAGTGATGTAAGCAATCAGGTTGAAACCCCAGTTCATACACACGTAAATTAGCCCATGTGAATGATGTGATTACGATAAATTAACTTCTTACTTGTCAGTATTCTCGAAAAGCTACCGCCAAACGAAAGACATTTAATTTCTCCCTGGTCAACTGCGGTTATCAACACAGCAATTTACATATGATGAAAGGAGGTCTCATTACCAGAAAACATCTCGATGAGCTAAAATCAACTATCTCACCTAAACATGTATCAACTTCTTGACAGGACAAAGGCTCACGAATAGTGGTTCCAGGTTAGAGTAATATTTCAGTAAAATATTTGGATGATTCAAATGTGAAAAGTCAGGGTTTTCACTGGATTTAAACCGGCAACAGGAACATCCTGCCTAGACGCAGCAAACGTTCTATCAGTTGGAATACAAAGCTACGGCAAAAGCTTGGAGATGTCATACCTGGACTTGCTCAAACATCTGGCCTAACTGCGAAGAAAAAGACAGAACGCTTGTAACGCCCTCTGTTGACCAGAATAGATAAGAAACTCAAAATCATCCGTAGATTATAGAGCATACTCCAGAAGATTATCTTAACTGTAGCAACATGAATACGGTTTAAGAGTACATCCATGCTAAATCCGTTATGGAACGAAGCAAATTGGATGCATGAGAATACAGCCGGTTAAACGAGAAACAGATCATTACCCATCAAGAACAGATAGTAGTAACAACCCCAACTGCTATCAACAGTGTAGAACGTATTAATGATGGATCACACCGTGGACCGCAGCCGGCCTTTTCATGTAGTCTACAGAACTTCCAAAGCAGTTAACGTCGGTCCAAACAACCAAGACATGAGGACGGTTAAGACAAGAGTTATTCGACCACATCACCGGTTGAGTCATTTTAAGTTAATTTGAAACCTTGAACACACACATAATTCGTTAATAACCTGTAAATAATGGCAGAAGTGATGCTCATCCGAACTTACCATCCAACGTTTTGTGCACGAAAGAAGTTGAGGCAACCTGTCGGGTTGCCATGGTCGTGAGTACGCAGTAGTTATTGTACATGTAGGCGTGTCTAGCCCCTGTTTATTCTTATATGTATGATGTATATAATTGGCATGTTTTACGTTTGTGACTGATGAGGCTAAATGAATTGGTAACATATCACAATATGTTTTCTTTCTGTTCTGATGAATTAGCAGACTGTTCAAACCATAATTTTGCCTTCTTTCGTTGAATTGTAATTGTGCTATTCTTGGGTTTCATTCAAAGTTTTCAAGATGATGGCCATCGACTGAGTCGACCTTAAAGGTGAGGTAGATAAATGTTCTGACCTGATTGCAACCCTTGCTCATAATGTGTAAGTAAACCACACACAACAAGAATTACTCACTTGAACGTCCACAAGCCCTGACCAGCCCTAAATGAAATGAAATTATTGATTCACCACCTACGACGGAAATATCACGTCAGCTGGTAAATATACGGAATTCTAACAAACAACACGGTTTGCCTTAACTTCAGTCGATTCAATCCAAGACGCAGAAGTGTCAACATATTAGCTCTCGGCAGTTCTCACAAAAATGCAACAACGGTGTGCTGCCAACAAGAATAATTCAGATGTAACAGCCTTGTCTAGACCAAGCGTCGACCTGTCAGTATTCGTTGGGGCAACCTGCGTTTCAAGACTTCGGAGTTTCGATGAAAATACATTCAGATTTCTTCACCAATTCCTCTCTAGAGATATGTAACATGTGAGTTGGTTATCAACCCGTTAAACGTCTGTTGAAAAACTTAACCTTCATCCCTTGCGCTAGCAACCTACAAGGTTACCGTGACTCTGGGTGTCGATGCCGACACATTTAGGCTAACACCCGATAAATTTGGGAAATCCGATACAGAATAACTTGTAAAGTTCAGCTTTGGCCTTAGATGTAGAAGTTCACTCTGTACTAATTCTATGAGAGGAAACATGGAAATCATGAACGCTATACATTATTGCGGACAAAAAATAAAAATTTAGCATTATTATATGAATAAATCCAGCAATTTAAACTATATATTCTTGAAATATTTTTTTCCGTACCTTTGAGGAGGCGAATTCAGCAACCAATGATCAGGCAGACAGAGAAGTGTCATACAGAAATCAAGTAAGCCACAGGATAACTGGCACTGTGTATTTCGACGTGCGGATAATAAAATATTCTGCAGATGCATTATTTATATCCGGTTATATTTGGGTGCAAGGTATTGGCCACTATAATTCTGTTTTCGAATTTATTGCAAGTCCATAGCTGCTGTGACAAAATATCACAACATAACGACAGATTTTTAATACAGCCAACTGTAGAAAACAGTTCGCTCATATATTAAAAGCTTCATTCTCTTCATTTGTTTGTTATATATAAATGTCATGTTTCACGTTTGCGAGTGATGAAAGTGAGCGAAGTGTTGACACACTGCAATATATTTCTTCCATCTGCACTATCTTATGAGAAGGATCTCAGTGCGTCAAGCCTGTTTTAGAGGTTGGTTGGTGAAACACCATGAGTACAACGCAGACAACCAGGAATGCTAGGGTATCCAAATGGCACGGCCAGCCTCTGCGGAATGATCATAGGACTAAAACTTAAACTAATAACAGCCCAATGTAAAAACAGTATGTTATGTTTTGAAAATTCTAAACTGAAGGTGCAAGGTTACCCAACGACATGATGTGAGCATATTAAGGCATTTGATTTCCACTCATTTATAAGAAAAAAATGAAAATGCGTCGGTAAAATGAACTTGCTGACTACTATTTTACCGAAGTGGAACATTCATTTCGACGTTTGGCAAGAATTAAAAATAAATGGAACAAGGAAATCAAGTGAAAAATCTGCTTACGCCCAGTTTGCAAATTATAGTCTCATCACGAATTATTACGTCACCTAAAGCAATATTCTCAGTCAATCTTACAAAATATGTTACTTCTGCACAGCATGTCAACGTGACTAAACGAAAAGGGGAACAGAAAGACTGACACTTTGGAAGACGCCACGTTTGTTTGACTTTAACATTGACGCCTTACTGGTTAGGAGCACGTAGTACCAACCAGTTACATAAAACTCGCAGAAATAAAGACAATAGGCTAGATTTACACTGAAGAAACGCTACAGTGTATTGAATGAACAAACGCAGACTAGCGTCAAGTTGTAGTCACGTCCAATAGAAGCAGGGGAGTAAGTGAAAACAATTCTAAAATTGCATCCAAAACTTGAGAAAGATCATAACGTAACCTTCAGTTTTCGTAGAAAAAATACGTTTCTGATGTGGGAAAAACACATTTTGTGGACATCACAGTAGGAGAAATAAAATCTCTGTGCTAGAAATAACATTCCACAATCTCAGATTAGGCAATTACTATTGCTCAACCGGGTTAGCTTTTCTTTTTGGTCATTTTAATTATACTGTACGACAAAGCGGTTACGTTCAAGGCATGTGTGGTTTTCTGTTAGACCTTTTCTTACCTGGTATCCCTGTGGTAATCGTTTCACTTCAAAATTTTCACCTTCAGTTGCAGTAAACGAGATTGTGACGGAAGTGCCCGTGACTTTTTCTACTCGCAATCTCGTGGGTGCGTACAATGGCTTGCTTGGTGGCGTTCGAATGATCAGTTGTTCTCCATATGGACCACACCCGACTGAATTGCACAGAGCAAACTGAAATGATTTATGGCAAGATGTTCAAAAGTTTTAAAGCATCTGCTAACTTCTATTTATATAAAGCCTAACGTGATCGATAACAAAGAGATAAATGCAACAAAAGCAAAATGATAACTGAAATACTCAAAGTGATATGGTTAAGGCACCTTAAGTAATTGGTAATCAGCAGTAACCATGTAACGAGTACCGCAGCGGGACTACAAGAGCTTCAGTGTAAGATCGAAAATCAAAACCTTTCGTTAGTTTTCCAAAAAACCTCACTGTGGATGAAGTGCTACAAGACCACGCAGTGTAGCCCACAAGTGCTCGGTAACCAAGGTGCCTGCAATTTTGCTCATTCTCTCATTGAAATGAACAAGTTTGCAATGCAGAGATCGGACAAAAACTAATGAAGGTTTTGAGCAAATTAAACATCATTTGCCAAGATGATCCAGTCGTCAGAAAAAGCATGTCACAGTCTGACATCTGCTATCGTTCCTGCGATAATCCTCATGACTGGCCTGGTTGGACTTAAGACAATTTAACGAAACATGGAATACAAAACACCAGATTAGCTTGTTAATCTTAATAATTTAGGTGCACCGTTAGTTCACGCTGGTACAGGTAATTATTCATCTTCTGGCACGGTGCCTCTGATGTGTAGAGTTCAAGAAACCGTAGACCTGAGATTTCAACTGTACTGCAAGTGTCAGCCGATCTTGAACATTTAGGCGAACAGAAGGTGTTATTTAGGGGGCGCCGCAAAACACGGCTTCGATTTATAAACTTAGACTGGGGTAGTTTGGCTTGGAAATTTCATTCAGTAGATTATGGTCATTGTAAGATGTGGGGAAAAAATTGACCTGTGAAACGAATTTCATCCGATTATACCGGAAACAAAACATTACAGATTAACCAAATGTTAGGCATATAGAATTACATCTTTGACGCTGGAGAAATTTGTCTCAAAGTGTTATCACTGGCATACATATATATGTGTGATATTAGTGTTCAAGACGTCAGCGTAAGACTAATGAGTTCACCAGCTGAACTCCAGCTCCAGTCAGACCTTAACATATGCGTCCAAGGTAACTCTGGTCCAGTCCTGCTTTCACTCGACCAGTCATGAACCGAGGACAAAGTACATAATGTTCCATTAATCTCTGTCAGGCACTAAATTCACCAAAATCTTCAGACCTGATAAATATGCAGAATCAGGCACTTTCAATAAGTACCTTAATCTAATTAAAATGAACTTTCAGGTTTAGGGGGCAACAAATTGAGAACCGTTGGAAGGAACACAGGCAACGGCTGTTGTGATTGTAAATGGAAACCCAATGACGTATAAAATAAAAATCTTATTAATATACCTCACCTGTCGATTTTACGATTCCTCAGGTACCCTCATAATAGTCGTTATTCCGCAATCGATAGGGAATGCGTGATTATCCAAACAACCTCTTAGCGAATTTGCATATCTAGATATTAGAGCCAATGTGGAACATTATATATATTCACAGTCTCCAAGTTTTGTCTAACACCCTCTGCGACTAAACATTAGTTTGAAGTCATCAAGATAGTCAGCCTTCTAAGACGATGTTTACAATCTATTTACCAATATTTTATTAAGACAAACAAGTTTTTTTAATTTCTGAGTAGAAACTAATGCAACGAATGAGCATAAAAATGTTGGCAGATCAACAGAAACTGTTATACTGCTGTATATCTGAGGTAAAAATTAGACTTCTGGTAGGTTTACCAAGATGGATAGCCTAACAGCAAAACCTCTGATGGACGATTTATTACTTGATATCTTCATGGCCGGTCAGGAGAGTGATTCACGACCTACGCCGATTAGATCATTTATTATCAATGGCCAATATGTGAAAGATATCGCATGTTCACCAAATGAATCAATCAGCTCCATCGAACTTGCAAGCCCTGGAAACAATCGTTCACTCGTGAAGCATAACGCCCTGATATTAACGAGTTTCTGTGGACCTATGTGTCCCACCGCTTTGATGGACCATACTGTCCAAACTGCGCTGGAAGGCAATTTGGACTAAGCAATAAACATATTTTTATGGCTATGCACCATTCTGGGAGATAATGAGTTCGGTTTGGAATTGGGTAGTTACAACTTTGAAACGGTCATCTACAAGAATCCTAATGGAAGAGGCAATTCCCACTTAGCTTGCATGTCAACATCAGGCTGCCCAGGGTATTTCATCGTCAAACACATAACAGCGAAATACTGAGGCAAATAGACGGTCACTGTATCCAGTCATTTTAAGACAGTGGTGTCGGAATTAGCGAAGAAATTTTTGGGACTGAAATTATAGGTCGCTTAAGTATTTACTTTGATTCCACTCCCGAGTTTTGTATAAAAAACATAGAGTAAATCACCTGTAAAACTTGGCACTGGATGTCTGTCAGGTCACTGGCTTCCGCGAATAAACCACGCAAACTTCAAGGCAAGGAGAAAATCTGAGTGCAGCATTCAATATGGCTGTCTCATGACTCAACAGAGCAATGTTCTTTTCAATTAGCTGCACCAAAACTAACCAATTCGTCTCATTCAGCCCAATAACCAACTTCTTTTCAGTTTAAAGTACATAAATGGAACTCACCAAATACCTATGGTCAGCAGGCACGGAGTGACTCAAACTTAGCTTGAACATTTTCTTACTATGTCCCAGAATATTTGAGATTAGTGATGAGTAGTCAGGGATTTGGTTTATTTCAATTTGAACATCACCCACAACTGATCGCAGCTGTCGCAATCCCATAGGCACGACCGAATTATCACATGTGAACGCCCAACCACTTTCGTTTGTGAGTAATGATCAGGTTGCCCGATCGTCTCGAAATGGAGACACATTTACTGTCTGTTAACTCCTATCGACTGGAAAGTCTATAAGAATGCGACAACTGCGACAGATTGTGGGTGATGTTCAACTTGAAATTAACAAAATCTCCGACTAGTCATCAGCGATCTAAAATATCGCCCAGAAGGTTTAATGAGATTGGAGATTTCGACCTGTCTAGCAAGTCCTAATCACGGGGTTATCGATAGGAGCTAACAGACAGTAAGTGTGTCTCCTATCGAGACGATCGGGCAAACTGATCATTACTCACAAACAAAAGTGGTTGAGCGTTCACATATGATAATTCGGTCGTGCCTAACGTGAGGTCAATGGCGCAGTGGTAAACACGGTTGCCTGCTCATGAACAGCATGTCCGTGGTTCAAGTCCCGGCTGCAGCGATGATGTACACTACTGACGAGCTCTAATGAGAGCGAAACTCGAGTCTAGTGTTCCTGCTGTTCGAAACGGGTCGACTGGAAAATCTATGGGAATGCGACAGCTGTGATCAACTGTGGGTGATGTTCAACTTGATATTTGAAATTATCTCTAAAAGGTGACGTCATATACTGCTTAGTGAAAACTTGACTGTTCTAAATGTTTGTATAAAACTCCCTTAATATCAGAAATTAATCTCGCCATATTGGACAGCACCCACCCCAAGAAAAAGACTGGCACGAAGACATTCTTCGCAAAGTTGTTTGGACAGTTTATAAATAACAGACATTTTCAATCAGCGTCCACGTGCATGTGCCCCGTAGATTTCCTTTCTCTAATGCAGGGCAGTGTAGCTAACCTTTGAATGCATAATTCCAGCACAATACAAAGAAGACTGTTTGGTCTACTGCAATGCATGAAGTGACAAGTTATGAAACGGAAACTGTGATATCACAACAGTTCCAAAACTGATTTAGACCATAAAAATGAAAGTCTGACGACAACACTAGGTAGATTATGACAATGGGTGAATTATAATTCATAAATCGAGGACAACTTTAAAAAGTTGATTTGTTATCTCATAGGTAACGTTTCCTTCCTGAAGAAAAAGCTTGCTTTGACGAAGCTATCTCGACAGGAATGAAACGTTGCCCATAAAGCAGACTACAGATTCTTTTGAAGTCATGAAGTTGTTATTTAAGTAACAAACCGTAAATCAGGTAATTGAAGTCAGCTTCAATGACACATGCTCATGAATAGTTTGGCTGTCTTAGTTTGAATTGTCCATATCTCAACTCAGTTCTTGTTGCTAGAAGAAATGAACGGCAAGATGAAATCTCAATAATTTTCGACGTTTGCTCCAAACTTTTTATCAGGTTTAAATCACGCGGAACAAGAAAATGGTTAGAGTGTTGTCGATGTTTTCTTTGAGGAAGTGAAACGTCTATTCAAACGTTTAGGGGTTTTATTACAAACAGGTTTCCATTCGACTATAATCAGTTGTATGTAAACTATCTAGATGGCAATCAAATCCACACACAGTGGCGGTTGTCAAAACGGGTTCATACAATTGGAATATAGATATTTAGTTTGATTATTGCGCAATCAGAAAAGCACCCTGTGTATGTTGTTCGCATGATAGTCAATAATTGTTTGTTTTTATGCGAAAGTTCAAAATTAAAATGAATGTTGGAACATTGTCGAAAATAAGTTAACTAATCAGAATGACAGCAACTGTCGTTAACTGAATTCAATTCATTCAAATTCAATCATTATCCGTAATACATTTAACGCTGTGAATTATCTGCTTAGTAAGTGATTAGGGAAAGATATGTCAGCTGTTAAGAACTAGGAGATATACGGTAAGGACGTTTCCTGATTAGAAGTCGGGATAGACATAAGTATCTTGGTAGGAAATTGCATACGAGCTTGACGCATGAAACCAAATGTGGATCAATTATTTTGTTTCACTCATTCAACACTCCGAAAATCACAATAACTTACTCTTATGTGATATGACGTGTATGGATCCAAATTTGTGAACGTATGAGTATTAACCGGGCTTCGAACCGGTACTTCAGTCATTGTCCATAAACTTCCGTTATAATCGAGTTTCCCGTATTTTACCTGTTTAGCAAGTGTAGAAGCAACGCTCATCATTGAGTAGAGAAGGGGAATTTTAACATATACACCTCTGTTGACCCACAGCAGTTATCAAAATGTTAGACTGACAGGATCCCTTTGAAAATCACAAAGCAAATAAATATTTCCTAGAATGTGTGGGTACAAAAATAATTAACATCTCGTTGATTACTTTCCAGATGTACAAAGTGTTGCCAGGACACCTTTATTTATCGATTAACGTCTGTTTGGGTATATTTAATCACAACAAATAACTCCATCTTTAGAGTCAATTGGCTTTAAGACAAATCATCAAACCCACAAGATATTTCCGGCTTCAAGCATGTTGTGTGTAATCTCTCAACTTTTACCTATGATAAAAGCGTCGTTTGCATGGGCCCTTGTTTCACTTCAAACCATCCCGGTATCAGTTTCATGAAACTTGATACAACATTTCAGTGACTCAATGTCAGTGCACTGTTTTAGTCAGCTGCCATGTTGTCGACCGCCAGCTTTTTTCAAGCAAAACGACTCTTGTTAACAGAGTTAAACAGAGAGTAGAATCGGAGATCACGAACCGGATTTTTTTGAACGGTTACCTTGAGTATTAGACCATAACAAAGAATTATTGTCAGGTGGGTTACTAAAAATATCACCAAAAAACGAGTAGTTCACTTGATTTCTATCGATGTGTACGTATCTTTAGTGATATACCGTCAGCACACTACAGTCTTGGTTAAGGAACTTTAAAGAAGTTGTTTAACCTTCCGCATATCTAACTAGTAATTGTGTTTGTGAAAATTAGGGTTGTTTGCTTATAACTAACTAAGAAGATAGGTTGGAATATGAACTTTACAATCTGTGCAACAATTTAGTCAATTATTGTGGTCGGATGACGGTTACCCTGGGATACAACATGTGTCATCGATTTCCACTGCGAATCTCTGGCGTTGGGTTGGTGTAGAGGACCACTAACTAAACTGTGACTCTGAATGGACCTCAAGTTTCGAGAAAGCTCATGTGTCTCTCCTTACACTTGTGTGAATTGAACCCTGAGTCCTAACAGAACGACAGTCTTAGAAAACGGATCGATTATTTAAAAGTGATACACGCCGCAAACTATTTTTATTGGAAGTCTATCTGGACAGTATAGGTGCATTAAACCAGCATTAGAGCCTAATGTATTCCTTAGAATGGAAAACGCTATCTGTGACTTCATCTGGAGTGAGGTATAGTGTTTGTGGATTACACACTTAAGACAAGAGCGTTAATGTCTAAACCAGTTGTGTCCCCAACCGTCTTTAGAACGAGCAAGTACAATTACGTAAGATGTACTCTGCAGAGACATTTCGACTGACCTCATCGGACTACGATCAGTAGGCAGGCATTAATTGAAATAAGCATAAAATAGGAATGTGTCATCGGTTGTAATAAAAATCACACACTGAACTAGTCGTGTTCGAATGGGTACTTATCAGATAGTGTTTTCTCCTCCAGGCGATTGTACAACCAGAGCAATGCTCGCAAGGACCTGCGATCAAGCATTCCAATGATCATTCAACAGCACCTAACATACGGTCAATGGCGTAATGGTCGAAACGGTCACCTCTCAAGAACGTGGCCAAAAGTTAACTGGAGATCGTAGTGTAGTTGTCCATTGCTGATGTGTAACAAGAACCAGGCAGGAGCATGGCATCATTTTTCTAGAGTTGGCTGGTTTGAAGGTCATTTTGAACTCGAAGGTAACAATCAACTTTCTTTAGTGGTCGATTTGTGTGTACCAAATCTCAGGCTTGTAAATTCACACACACTACTTTCATGTTGTAAAGAAAAACAGAACGGCAAACGTACTTTTACCAAATTATAGTACCAGCAACCAGTATTATTTCGAATTTGACACTATTAAGGCTATATTGTAGTCGTTTTTTTCCTACGTTGAATGTAACCCAATGTACCACGATTGATTAACTGTTAGTTTGTAAAATGTAATCACAATGGAAATGTGTTTATACGGTTAACGTTCAGTTGCAGGCCGTCCCCACCACTTTGGCTACCCCTTTAGTATAACGAGCTTTGGAGTTTTATAAATATATTTCATATCCCATTCAAAGACGACTACTCAACTTATCCTTGCCACGACCGATTCAGTGAACTACATTGCGATGTCCCCCAGTAGAAACCTCTCTGAGCACGCAACATGAAAACACTGAAAGTGGATGAAAGGCTAGGCTTAGATGTCCTGAAATACGTAAGAAAATATCACAAGTGAATGCATCAAACACACGCCACATTGACTTCTCTGTTTGCCTTGTGTTCTCAACTCATGCAGCATGACCGCGAAATGACTAATATTCCGCGGACAATATAATGTTCTTCCATAGCTTCAGATACAAAGTTCTTAGATTCCATCGATGACTGAAAGGAGAACTTCTGATCGTGCCGATAAACAGATTAAAATGTAGATTGATTTGAATAAAGCACCACTCACAAATAATCACAGTTATCACAACCAAATAGGTAATCTAATCTATCCCCTTTGAACAGACTCAACAAAGTCTTTCGTAAATTAGCCTCTTGGACACCTTTCTAAGCTATCCGGTGCTTAGTTAACCACATAATAGCAAACCGTCCCCGCTAAAAATGTTAAACCACCGTTCACCATCGTTTTTGGCATTTACCAAACCCCATCGAGCCATATGGATTATAGTTGATTTGTTGTAGTTTGCCCCATCGGATATAAAGCATAAGACCAATCAGCTGTGGAATAACATACTCACGCATAGAGTGACCCCACCTTCGTCCTTATAGTGCGAACCATACTCCTTGAAGGCATTTATTATTTTGGTTGGAGGGCTGTCGTTCTTCCTTCTTACAGTCCTGAGAACGACGCAGTGGACTGTGGCATAAAATGACTTTCAGTTTGTTAGTTCGTTTACTTCGGGTTTCGTTCACTGTTTTAGGCACAGCAATAGAAATTAGACGGGTAGTTCTACACTCGACATAGACTGTTGAGTGCGAAATCCAACGTTTGATTTCCACTCACTGAATTAGGCTTATGAACAACAGTTAACCAGGACGAAACTCCCCTTCATTCATCATGCAGCACTTGCTGACCACATGGCAGAAATTCAGTTTTGCATTGTCGTTTTCGTTTCTCATAAATAATTACACTTCCCAAATTCTCAAGCATATCAAAACCTTGCCAGTTAGTCACCGGTAGCCCTTTCGGTGTGCTCAGAAAAGATTGACTTTAAGTCGTTGCTCACTTAGGGTTAAGTCGTGAGTATCACTCACTTGACTTGACTTTAGCTAAATGCAAAAACAGCCTCCCTGCTTGACCGTGTTCACAGCAAGCACCTGGAAATTTGCGATCAAAGTAATCAAACGAGCGAACAAAAACATATGTTGAGTGATCATTCTGTCTGTCTCCTTGTGCAGCTCAGATCCATGTTTCTTATTCAATTGAATTAAAAACTGCAATGCTAACGACTGCCAAGCATTAGCAATCTTTCGAAAAAATTATCATTTCCAGCCAAACTCGAATGGCCACTCTGTGGAACGGACCAAAATACTTACGACAAAGTATGTCACATGCACACTGTCACTGTTGTAAGTGAATTTTATGACCCAATGGAAGAGTTGATCGACGTCCTTGGATCTGTACAGAGATACATCAGCTAGCTACGCGCTATCTCCGCTTACGACTATTTAGTTGGTGAGACCACGCGAAATTATAGAGAACTGACTTTTACCATACCAACTGAGTATGCAAAAGGTTTATCAGTTAGAAATAACCTGAGGATGGATAAAACTGCAGCAAATGTAACTAGTAAAAGAAAAATATGATTGTTCGGTTGTTTGCAGAAGTCAGATTCTCGAAATTTGGCAAATGTATGTGAAACAGTCCGTTATCGGATTCCGCTTAGACCCGGAGATGCGCCTCCGACTAAGTAATTCACATCAACACATATACATTAGGCTTGTGTTCTCGTAGAACAAAGTGAGTCCTGCTTTACCATAACTGTATGATAATCACGAAGTAGGATATAATTGATACAACTAGTGAAAGTTTACTCAAGATCTACCTTTGAAGGTGATTACAGTATGCACCAAACAACAGGAAGACAGATAAATCCGAGTGAACAAATATTGTGAGTAGCCGAGCACTTTGCATTAGCTAGAGCCAAAAGATTGCTCGTACCTTCAATCTAAGCGTGTGGATTCCACCTCTCACTTTGTCTGGCAATTTACAGGTAAGTGTTATGAAAATTAGACAGGGTGAACTCAGAGATGTTTCATCTCCAGTATGGAGGAACATTTGGTTGGCTAGGCATAGAAGTCCGGCTGACCGCAAAATGTTAGTATCATTGAGAAACGAGTAAACAAGCAGCGTCCGCAATCGTTAAACCCGCCCTGACCACTTATCAAATTATCGACTCAGGTTATACAATCAAAACCACTTTACGTCAATAAAATCCAAGATTCTTCCCGTTTGCTGAGATGGTCAAAATCAAACGACCATAGCTGCTTCTCTATGTTCACAAACAGCTGTCAGTGAAATTGGCCTTCCACGGACTTAGTGATCTTTCCTAACCCGCCGGATGACTGTCCAGCACAACCTTCATTGTTTGATATGAAAAACGGATCAATATTATTGTAAATCTGTTACTGAGAAGTCAAAACTGAATACTTTCAGCTGCCGTTCTTTACACTTAAAGAAATAAAGGTTTCAGCTTTGTGAATTAATTGCTGCTAATTAATAAATTTTAACCACCACTGCCAAATCTTTATAATGTAAATCTTCATTCCCTGATAGATTGGGTTAAACGGCAGTCACCAACAACGAAATTGCACCACTAATAGAATGACGTCAGTAAGGCGATTAACGATAATTCTGCTTTATTCTTTCTTGTTTTTGATTGTGCGTATAGTCTTGAAACATTATGCTTTTGAGCTTACTGTGAATTTTGTTCACAAAAGGGTTCCATTTCCTGATCAATATTGCGTTCATTTGCTGCAGTTTGTTAACTTAGATTCTTCATAAAAACGTGTTTTTTTAACTCTTGTGAAAGAGGGGTGAACATCTGTGTGATTTATAACGTTTTACTGTCGACATTTTCTTGTCAGTTTCAAGGAAGAATATCTGCAATGGAACCAGGCGGATGATAAGCATCTGTTCGTCAAACATTGTGATGCAATGTACAGTCTTGCTAACCATTCACAACGGCTTCTCTGGAAAAAAAAACATTTTAAAAAATGTTCATTATCTACAGTGTAAAACTGACCTGGTAGTGAGATATGCTCCATAGTTCACATTCACTCGAATGAGATTTCCACACAAGCTGAACGGCTGAAGAGTTGATCGCAGATATGCTGACAGTAATATTTGGTGGAACTCGTGGAACTAAGCAGAATTGTGGTTCAGAAGAAGAACGGGTAAAGGAAATTAACATTCAAACAGGAGTTCAAGGATTTGGAATATGGTAAATTGAACACCATTTATACTTGTAAGCAGCGTAAAGATTCTGGTATGTCTTTTGATTAGCCTAATTTGGAAGGAATCATTAGAAGTGACCTCGTCAACGCTGTACATTCCTGTCCGAACCGGAATTCCCACCCCGACGCTCATGTCATTGAGACTAGCGTGTTCAAAGAAGACAGTAGCTCCAACCTATCTGAGACGTATTTATCAAGTGATCATCGATTAGAACAAACAGAATGATTCTGTTTATTCTTATTTTGAGATAGTCGGAATAACCGATCACTACATACACAACGTTGCGGTTGAGCGTTCCGACGTGAGGATATAGCAGGCTCAGTTGTGAGTTTACTGGCGCTGAAGCTGATAAGTTACTCTTAAAAATACGATGACCGGCGTACAATCACCATTTCGAACGGGAATACGCATTGTTACTTAGTACACACAAGAGCACCACTCAAATCTGTTTTTCTGTCGAAGTGGGCAAGCCGAATAGGTTTACCTGGATGCGAAGACTAAGATCAAGTTTGTGTGTGTTCAATTTGAAGTTATTTGTTTATTAAATCGAAAGTTTTAGCATACTTGAACAACAGTCATATTCACTCTCGTCATATGTATCTAGACACATTTTCCGATGAGATGAATTTTAAACAAAACTTTGTCCCCCAGGTTCGCTCGCTTTATAGTTTACCCATGGTGTATATCCCTTCTGTGTTTTCTCATTATTTTACAATCAATTAGGTTGACTCAACTGGTTTTGTACTCAGCATGGTAGAATCTTTATATACAAATCTTCATCAACGACTATCCGGTCGTTTGCAAAGGAGATACGGTATCTGTTCCATATATTAGAAATTAACTTTCATAATATGTTCATAAAACTGATGTTTTTGAGGACGAATGATGCCCGGTGTTGACTCGTTCGTCATGCTCCGAATATTCACCTCATTTTAATAGTCATATACGCCAACCAGAATGGAATTGATGATACACTGTCAAGAAGATATTTCTGAGGTACGTTAACACTCTAGTTGCTCAACAAGTCAACGGTTGCTTGTGAACAGTTTCAAAACTGCACGCGAATAGTGTATTTTTATGTTTGAAGTTCACAGAGAAATTACGGAACGCGCGCAATGCGTTACGTTTTCCTTGACAACGAAATGACATGCAGCCAGGAAAACGTCTCAGTTGTCAACATTGACTGGATTAGACTAATAATAGCAGAAAATATTCACGCATTTCTACTAATTTAAAGTAACTGTTTTCAGTTCGCAAGAGGATGATCGATTCTTTTTAATCCCTTCTCTACTCATCAGGATGAAGTGTCTTCTTGTCGTGCTCTCGCCTACTCAACACACTTTTCAGCATACAATTGTTTAAATGCCTAGGCTATTGCGAAACTTTGGGATACGTTTGAATTACTTCTAAACATTCTTAAACAGTGGTTTTCAAAAAACCAAGGCGAAACTGATAACTCTTTTGGTTTTAATCCGTTGTGGTTCAACTAAAGATTTACTCAACAAAGATTCTGTAGTTCACTTGGCCACCTGAACTGCCTAAACGTTCAGTCAATCATTGACATTATCATAACGAACAGTTTGCCCAGCTGTGAAAAGTTTATGTTGACGCACGGGTTCGCCGTGATCGAGAAAGGTGAGTCGATTGGTCAACTTACACACAACATAGATAACCTTGCTTTATTCACGTTACTGAAGGAGAATTATAAATGTATGACCTACAACCGCGAACAAAAATGTGGTAGTTACGCGGTATTAAGACTGTTTACGGACCAACATGAAACAGGAAACCCTAAATTAAGTGAACGCAAGCCAGGTGAAACAACATCCAATCTGAAATCTGCTAAACTATTGGACGGTCATCTAGTGATTCTAACTGAGATCGGGTTGAATGAACCCTAAAGTGAATACATGCTGTTGAAAAAGCTGCCCGAATTTACCTACCACATAGGACCACTTTCTACGAATCTTTCTGTGACAGTATTTTCAGATTTTGACACCGAACTTTTCAGGTCTGAGTGATTACTGGGTCCAACTATGTAATTTGGTATAGTTTATCGGAATAAATTTTGTAACGAATAAAGTGGAGATTACTGTCGATACCATTTACACATTATCCGTAATACCGAACGTCCCATCCTTCATGTATTACGGTGGTATTGATTTTGAACTTCATGCTGTCTGAAAGTTATCCGTGAAATTGACAACTTTACTTTCTTAACAAAAATAACTCAGTTTGGTTTCATTTTTTTCCAGTTTTGCAGACAATTAAAGAAAACTACTTAGATCATGCAACACAGTTTATCAAATTACCATGAGGCAGTAATTGATTTTCAGTCGTACGTTTGCAGCATTTGAAATTCAGTTATCGAGAACCAGCTCATTGCAATGTCTCATAAATGTACAAAAATACGAATTCTCAGCTATCTAATATCTCCGCTTATCGCATCAATATTTGGAACTACTTACTTTTGATGGAGTTGAAAGTCAGAGCGGATTTTGTCAGTGCAATCTCACTGCTCCAACCCAAAGAATTAACGGCCACTACACCAAAACATACGCGCATGGGTGAGCACAATTTGCTCACAGGCAGTTTATAAGTTTGTTTTGCGAAGGTCTCATTACGGACATTTTGATTGGCAGGAACTCTGGCAAACACCTCCCATGTAGCAGATGCAGGAAGTGCTTCGCATACTACAAAGAATATACACAACGAGTTTATTAAAGGAATATTGAGTTGTATAACGGAGTTTGTTCAAAAATGTTCACAGTTTCTTAAATAGACAAGATACAATTACAACACCGTTGAAGACGATTCACATTACAGACCTATACTGAAGGTAGATCACTATCCAGAAACATTCAGAACAGAGTGTTAGACGTTATCATTCAATATTAACAAGGTTAATTAGTGCCTTACATTACTTTACGTAAATAAACTGACATTTGATTTATTAACATAAATACACCAGATGTCTGTATCTAGTGAGGGCTTTCCGGTGCGTCGGACTTTAACGGTTTGCAAACTTCTCTTAAGACATCGATCAGTTGCACTTGCAAGCGGACAAAGGTCAGCCGCTCAGCGCGTGATTTTTCTTCAGAAGGGAGATAACTATTATAAAGTTAGTGTCTCTGTCAGCCCAATTTCAGAAGGTCACCGGGGTTTCCCAGTGCTGCAGAACTTGAAGCCTATGGTCAGATCTAAGTGCAGATCACAGAAGTTAGTACTTGAAAACTGTAGAAACAGTATATCCATTTACCTATGCTCATTTATAAAAGACCACTATATGTAACAATTTAACCCAAAATGCACTGCTTGTGATGATTGAGTCGAGTGCTCTACTGGGTAAATAGGCGTGTGTCGCAGAGTATGTAAACGATGTTGGCTGCGGATGGTTGAACGAACGACATGGTTTCCTTTACGACTGTTTGCCTAAATCGTAGCAGCCTCGCGGATTGAACCAGGTACATGAATCTTTCCAAGTTAGTCACAATGCTATCTCTAAAAGCCAACTGTCCAATGTTCAATCCACTCCGGTAGCATGCCACTGTCAATGCTTCTCCCCATCTATGGGAGCACTAATTCTCTCAACTAAGATAATCCCTATCAGTACACGGTTTCTAGAAATTTCCCTCACTGTTGCAGCTCAAGTTGACCTAACCCAAAATTTAAACTGTACGTACGAGGTTCATAATATCTATGGACTGGTTTACCGAAAGGTAGTTCAGCTTCATGATGTGGCTAGTAGACAATGTTCAGCTCAAGCAAAACAGTCGCATTAACTACTTTGTTGTGAAGCCAGTTTCATCATCGTTATCGTTAGCATTATACCGCTGGCTGACAATATATGCTTGAATGCCAAAGAACCACAAAAAACATAGTTTTCTTTAAACAGTTTTGTGTATCAAAACTCAGACACTCCTATCATAACTTGTGGACAAAAAACCGGTTGAAAGTTGCGTTTATAATTTTTTGCGGGACATGTGCTTTTTAACTTTTACCACTTCATTAATTATTCACACTTCTCGCTCGTAACCAAATAAAAGATATCCCTACCTCCATGGACCGATTGACCGTTATCAAGTTTGTTGTATCCAAATTCCTTGTTTATAGTGTTCTTAAGAATACTGCGAGATGTGCATGTTCAATCGAACTAACTCACCACCTAAACCTATGTTGATTTTTCTTGTATTGTAGACTGATTAAACTCTTCCATCTCGCAATCTGAGTTAGCGCAAGAATCATGTCTTTAGTACTCAGAGTTCAGTTTGATACAAAAATTGAAGGTTACATGCAGATGGATGAGACACCACAAAGAACCCGCCGATCTGATTCTCGAGGTTATCATTTTGATTTATATGAAAACTAAAGTGCATTGAGTGAGTCGTTTGATGCAGATTCGAAGAATGCCTTTCAGGAAGAGGTAACAAACAATAATAGAATTTACGGATTCACGAAAATCGGAATCCCGATCATTAGAACCAAAAATTCACACAGAATTTGAAGAAGATCTGTTTGCAAAATTTAGGTTGAATAATCCGTTATAAACTTGCTGGTATCTTATAACAGTGAGTTAAATGAAACTTCACTGTAACAAGACTATGTTTGACTAAAACGGGAATCAGTAGGATTGTTCCGGATAATATTGGAAATATTTCCTGACAATATGTATAAAGGAAGACTGTATCTTGGAGATCCACTCAAGGCAACGGAACACCCAGAGTGGTGAGTAAACAAAGTCAGCAAACCGTGGACTGAAATCGATGCATCTAACAAAACGGAAAAGTGTATTCGGTGGACTTTCTGTCAACAACGAAGGCATCTGTATATCCAAAAAAATGATCGGACGCATTTGTGCAACAGACTGTTTACCTCTTTAAAACAACTGTGAGTTTTACTAACACTGACTGTCCTTCCAAGGACCACTTGGATATCTCTCGCATTCCGCAGAATAAGGTTTCCAGTGGAAAGACATCGTTCCGGAATGTCAAGGAGGACATGAGCTTATTCAGTAGTAAAAGTTGTGTTGCTTGGACCTTAGCAAAATTGGAACGTTGTTGAATGTGTCTCTCCAAAATACGATTGGTGGTTTGTTACGGTGGATTTCAAAGTAAAAAGACTCTCAGTCGCTTAAACCAAAGGCTTGCTGGAAACATATATGTATATGGCTTTCACTATTGCATATAATTCAACAACTGGTTGTGCGATCTAACGAAAATTGCTTTGAAACTTTCACAATTTTACGAACAAACTGTTTCAATATCTTCTATTCTACTGGTATTTCTCCAGAACGTCTGATGAAGAATTTTTAGGTTTTCAATATTTTTACCCTGCAAAATGGAACAAACGGATGCCAAGAAAATTACGGCATGCAGTATAAGGCGACAAGACATGGGAACTGTCCTGAATGGTAACACAATGACGATGAACAGCGTGGTTGAGAAACCTGTAGTTGTAATCCCCACTGGCAGATTCCGTGTAGACGTAAGCTTCAACTATCGGTGTTGAAATACCCTCTACTGATGGTACTGGAGAGTGGTATGTCGTTTCCATATAGCAGTAAACTGTCATGTTATTCCTGTGGAACATCGTGTACTAGACGTGAATCAGTTTTCATTTGTAGTATTGAAGATATAGTGAATGTGATCTTTAGAGCACTCGGAACCGAAATGTCGATCACTCGGTGTACGATTATTCGCAAACGTATTTAATTTTTCTGCTTTTAGAGTGCGCAAAACTTCAACAGAAAGATCTTGAGCTCTTTCACAATATGACTTACTTTGATGTTCAGTGTCGGAGTCAATATTCAACCTGTGGACGAATACAATAAAATTTATCATGGAAGTTTCGTGCTCCCTTTGAGAGTGAGTGATTGTCAGCCAGATCCAGTCTGACCTGATCGAGTTTGATTCACAGTGAAAAGATGCGTTGTGGGAAGGAGGACATCCAGTCACATCAATTTTCTCCAGAGTATAAGGTGGACTTGCAACCTGCACGACGGCAATTTTATCCCAAAACATGACATCTTTATTCGCGTCTAGCAGACAATTATTTATATTGCAGATTTGCACTTGGTACAGATTTTTAAATAAGAAATATTCAAAAAACTCGAACGGACTCAATTTGAACGATTCAATGTATTCAAACTAAAAATGTTGAAATGTGTCTGAGAATATCTTCAGACATGTGGAAAGCTGTGTGCTATGTAAATGATTCAGCAGAAGTCAAAACGCAACGAAACGTTTGACTGTTGATGAATCATTTTCTAGACAATCACAAACATTTGTCAAACATTGGTTGGGTTGTCTTTGATTTAGTACAAATGAGGATGTTTTGAGCAATGTTGGTCCTGATTACTGCGGTGCCGTCCACTTAATCTGATGACGGGGGTTCGTAGCATTCAGAGGGTTTAGATGCGATCCGTTCTATTCCTTCAGAATTTCCAGAAGTCTTAAGCGATTTCACCAACTACTGCACAAATCCCTCCCCCATACGAACTGTTTGTTGCTTGATTTGTGGACGGCACAATAGAAATTGGTTCTTTTTAGTCAGCCCCTTTCGAAAAGAAACACTGGACCTGAGTTTCGCCCGTCTTATAGCTAGTCAGTAGTGTACATCCTAGCCACAAAATCTACTGACAGCGAAACCTGAGTCTAGTGCTTCCTTTCAAAAGGGGATGACAGAAGACTCTATGGGACTGCGACAGCTTTAATCAGTTGTGAGTAATGTTTAATCTACATAGAAGCTAAAATCCCTTATTATTCATCAAAAGTTAGCTCTACGTTAATTTTCACCCAGTGATTGGTAGTATTGCAGTTTGTCACATGTAACACTTGCAAAAGCTCAACTGTGCATCAAGACGTATTTGCCTTGAGGAAAAGAATATTTTAATACCATAAAAATCCTGTATGTTCTAGTCAGCTTTTTGGGGGGATTCCACGTAATCGTATGTTTAGAAAATTTCAGATCGAGGCACGTTTACACGGTAGAAAATTTCATTGCACTCTTAGTCCTGTTAGGTTTTCCGATTAAAACTTTATTCACAGCTCCAGACCTCGATGTAACTGTTAGTAAAGCGTTTCATTAAAATAATCTGACCTTCCTGAGCTGATAATGAGTAATACATCCAGACGGTTCGGAGATACCTTCAAGTGCTTGTCCTCCATACTGGCCTGTTGTTGTTACTTTTTCGCTAGTATCTTTGTAATAATTGGGCCTCATAAATTCAATTATCATTCTATCGGACAGAAAAACAGTACCAGTAGACTAGCGCTTCGCAGTGAAATATCTGCTTTCTCTGCATTACGAACGTGTACGGAGCAGTGTATTATATTCGGAATAGCTGGTTTGCCTGAAAGTCACCATCGAGTCATCTTTGGTAACAGACCCCTATCTACTCGAGGTGAAGACAACTTAGCGAAAACGGTCTGTTTTCGGTTTATCATCAGGCCGCTGGAATAACACGCCCTATCAGCGTGGATGTTTACCAATCGAAATATGGAGTATCTTGTTGTGTAATTAGGCCGAAAGTAGTTGCAACTAGCCTCCAAATGTATCCTGAACAGAAATAACCCTACAACCAAAATATTCCCCACTGATGAAGCGTTCTCTTCTTTATGAGTTTCAAATCACCGGGATTTTCGGGCTGTCCTCATTAGATTGGCTTACTGTTAGTCAGTAGTTTACAAATACACAGTCCTACCAGACGTTTCAAATTCGAAAACTGTGTACCACCTTCTTGAAGCGACAGACAAGCTGATCTTTCTTAGACAACCATTTGTGTGAAGGGTTCACTTGAATGAGTTAATCAGTTGAATAAATGTTGTTCGATTTAGATGTGTGTCTCACAGCATCAAAAACAAGTTCAAGCCACTTACCCCCAACAGATCGCTCCATCAGTACAGCCATTTCCATACAGTTTGCACAAATGCATAAAACAGGCCCTCCATCTTATTGGTCCACATGATACGTTTTGATTACAGTAGAAAAACGCAAACAGGTAATAAAACATTTTCTACCGGACTAGGCATGCAGCCATACAGTTTGAGACAAACACAGCAAACCAGCAATCGTACTGAAGACATGTTAACATCCCCTTAGAAGATTCACAAATATATCATAAGTGAGAGCTCTTAAGAATAACACGATCGTTAATTTGAGTCGACAGATGAAGGCCTCAACGTCATTCACCCTATATATTGGTGGAAATATGCTGACTAGATGAAGCACTGTCCATTTCAGCTGAAACCGGGTTCTAGTCTAAGTCCTTCCAAGTCAAGCAGTAGGTAATTTTTGAAGCACATGTGCAACCTGTGGTAATAACCCACCATTCAGGATGCTAGAAGTTGTTTCGCACTTTATGCGCGAGTGTTTTCCTTATGCAATTATTTCTGTCAGGCTTTTGTACAAGACAACGCTCACTTTTCCTGTCGACTATAACAGCTCCACAGGCTCAAAGTGTAGTAGAATCCAACCTGCTGAGCAATTCCTGGTTATAGGGTGATCAAATAAAGTCATGGAAACATTTACTCTAAGTCTTCTAATGATAATCTGGCTACTCTTGTACTTCTCACGACCTATTGTGGCTGAGTTTTAATTGCAATGGTTCAATCCTGTCTAACGTGAAGCTAGCGTGACTTTGATCAGAACAATTGATTGTCCAGTTGCTGATTGGCTTTAACACCAGCTGGAATGCAGGTTGGTCTTAGTTCCGGGCAATTCAACAGAAAAATTTGTATAAATGATAAATATGTAATCAGGCCTGAATAGTTTTATGCTTTTATATCAATTTCCTTGAGTACATGAGATGATAGTATAAAACAACAATTAACCGCAGGTTTAACCACTGACATCGCGTGTCTTTTAATTGATACATCTCAAATCCAACATAAGAAGGCCAGGACAGCTCGAGGATCAGCCTTGCTGAATGATTACTTGCCAGTTTGCAATAGTCTAAATCAATCACTTTCGTCTATTCAAATGGTTCCGTAAACGCTTTTCACAGCACGTATTGGAAAATGCGTACACCTCGTTCACCTGCTGAAGACCAGCCGGTCCAGATGAATGACGCGAACGAAATACTTGGTTTGATTTAATCACGTTTATTTAAAGAAGAGCTTGCTGGATAGGAACTGAGCAATACTCATAATTGATTGCAACTTTCACATTCATACAGAGTTTCTTCCACCTACCTTCAAAATAAAGCATCGTGCTGGAGTTTCTCTCTTGTTAGGGCTCAACAGTAGCACACGTTCGTCACGACCGATAAATCTACCTTAGCAAAAATGTTTATGAAGCGGTTTTGCTAACCACTGCTCCATTAATCTCAAATTGAAAATAGTCAACGTATCCCATCCAAACGCTCCAGAACATTTGCTTTGTGTAATTTTCAGGTTGCTCCATTGATCTCAGAGGAGACTTCACCTCCTCAACTGATGACTTCAAGATTAGGCTTTATCATCAAATTGGAATCATAGAAGTCATCACAGTTGCTGAATACTATCTTCGTAACTGGTGAAGCACATTGTATATGTGCCTCTTAACTTGGACATCACTCACACAATAAATTCGCGGTATACTTTCAACCAGACACCTTTGAAGTTTAGTTTTATCTTTTGCCATAATTTGTACCAGACAGAATTGGTCCATACTTTTGTACTGATTTGGCTGGTACATGAGTTACGTTACGTACTGTATGATATACTAAGGTCGTTGATGTAGTGTCAGAAAGCAGATAGAAAAAGCTTACAGACATGATCGAACAAACCTCACATCTTGCATGACAGTCCTTCATGTTAATTGTATAGGATTTTGGGTAATGAAAAATTTACCTTTATTTCTGTCTGAAATGTCAAGTTGCCACCGGCAGAATTTGCCTGACATATATATATCCCAGCATCAACAGTGTTCATTTTATTCAGACTAAGAATGGATCCAAAAAGGGAGTATTTCTTTTCAGCGGTCCTGTTCGCAGCATCTCCATACTGGGAAACATGGAAATCTTTGATGATCGACCGAGTTATTTGCTTGTTCATGTCCTGATGCATGTTGACCGCGTGCCCTTCTGCGGAAAACCTGCCGTGTAACCATATGAACTCGACGGGTTTCGATCGAACTAAACTACCGTCGGTGGTAGCCAGAACTGCGCATCGCAGGCGTAAACTGTCGTTCACTCGCACAGTCATACGCGACGGGAGGTAGGCGACTGATCGTGTACGCGCTGTGAGACCAAAATAGGAGGGGACAACGTTCAGGTTATTTTAGACGCAGCGGCACAGGTGATCCCGATAGAGTAGAACTGTGGAACAGTATACGGCCTACGTTTCATTCATTCCGCCTTTTACTCGTAGTCTCCTGTCTAGACATTGTGTAAGGTGATTCACACTTTGGCGACGTTCAAAGCATGGGTTATCACGTAAGGTTGGGATACAATCTACCGGTACGAGTAAACAATGAATACACGTCTGGTCGAAATGATTCATCATTGCTAATCTTTAATACCTGCAGCCGTCTCCTCTGAACGGGTGCAATGAGCACAAGACAAGGAACGAGTGAATAGTAGCAAGAACGTGTATAATTTTTGCACTCTGTACACGTGGTGGACACAAGATTTTATCCGCTATCTCAGCTATACCAGTGGCCTTTTCAGCAATAGAACGGAGCACTATTTTTAGTTTTAACAGAATGTCTGTCCTATTTTATGTGATACAATATAAATAGCTCGTTATCTGGAAGTAGTTCAATGGGTGTTTTTATACTATGACGCTTGCTGTCGTTTAAGGAGGCTTTTACACTAACCAATGAAGTGGTTTGATCACGTGACTGCTTTTCTTACTTGTACCACCCAGCTGTAAATTCTTTCCCGGTTTACCCTATGAAGACTGCCCCATGTTGCAAAGTATGAGGCAGCCACTGCGACACAGCCACATTACATTTAAATACGTTAATTCTCTGGTACTTGCCGGACATATGAAAGCAACTTGGGTGTATTCTATCTGAATCTCATGACCATCCCAGCTTTGTTTGCAACTCATCCAAACGTATTACAACAAGACTATCTTTTCATTTTTTTTTGCCAAATCTCTGCTAATTAGCTGGTTCCAACTGTCTGTTCAGCCAGTGATCACTGGTTTTGACCAATGTTTACTGTTTATTGGCCATAGCCACTGCCACCTGAACGTTTCTCAGTGTTGTTAGCAACTTGCTGTGTAGTAGACGATTTTACAATTACAATAGAGCTCAATTTACAAGACGAAGCACACTTGTATTTCAAGGTTTAGTCAACTGTAACAAGAAGCTTGTGAAAATTGAGATCGTACTGAAACGTGTAACGCATCGCGTTAGGCATACTTGCGGTGATCAGCCATTCAACACTGTGAAGCCGGCGTCGTGCACGTGTGATGACGTCTCATTTTAGTATATTACTTACCCATTGGTAGCTAGAATGATCATAATTATAATACAGAAAACCGCATAGTATAAGCTACGGGAGTTTTTCTTCAACTACCAAACAGTGAATCCATGCTAAAATCTATTGCAAGCAATCACTTACTAATCGTTTTTTTGATTTCCATAGTTAGCCTAATTACAATCCATTAGCTTTTTTTAGACTTACTTGTCACATCACGAGGATAACAAAGCATAAAGGATTTTCACTGGACGTTTATATTGCATAACAGCTGTTTTTGAGGCTGATTACACATAGTTTGAAATCTAAGTCACAAATCTGGTGTTACCAACACAGTTAACGATAGATTTCAAGCAGGTTGTTCTCAAATTCCGAATTAGTAATCTCTCTGCGGTAAGTTTTGGAAATCCTGTTCACTTGTTAAACGAACCTTAGACTGTTCTGCGTTCAGGAGTGTACGCAATATTTGCTAACGGCAATATTGGAATATCACTGGTTAGATTGGAAACTGAAGAGTTCAACTCTCAAGACTTTTTCATTTGCTTGACCATCACATAATCTATAGACTCAATTCCAAGACTCGAAAAGTTTCTATTTACCACTGTCAAATTCTTGCTTGAAAGTTGAAGCTGTTTGTCCAGATGCAGGGTTTGACCGCTCTTATTGAGAGTGGAATGACAAGATTATAATCTCCGTACAATGTCTTCTTTGTGCACATTTGATTAACTCTGGTAAAGTATACTTGTAAAACAGTGTCTGATCTGCTTGTCTTAATAACCGTGAAAATGTGAACACTAAACACTTAATGCTGACTTTGGAGAAAGTTACTGTAATCAAATAAGCTCACTTTTTCTTCTCTCTTCAGTTTTATATACAGGTGTAACTGAACTCAGTCGACCAATCACATGTCTTCGGTTTATTTATTTTATTAACTCAAATGTCATCCGCACAGCGTTTTCGTTCACAGAAGAGATTCCGATTTGCATTTTCACCAACTGCTCTAGGAATGTCATGATCAAAAACGACAAACAAGTTCAGTATCCTGACTTGACAGTAAAGCGAGTTCTTCAAATGTGCACTTTCAATGATCATTGCGGACATCAACATCATCACAGATTGCTTTGATTAATTCATCAGAAGACATGTTCTTTAATAATGTTATTATGCTAAAAAAATTTCACATTACATTATCCACCTAGCTGCGCGTGTGTATTATGTGTGCGCATGTGTACTTCAAATGTATACTTAATTTTAGCACGCCTAACATCACACATTGTTTGTCTTTCAATTCTGTTATGGATAGGTAAATTCACTTTCACTTCGAGTTCAAAATAATTGCCTATGAATAGCCAGCTCTGATAAAACGCAATCACCATTGGTATGAAATTATATTTGTCGTATACTTTCTCAAATCAGCACAACCGCGATTGCTCAACTGTGCACTTTGTTCTTATCTGACAAACCAGCTATATCTAGCTCTGTCACTAAACAACCAAGACCAAGCTCGGTTGCCAAATTTCCCCCTTCCTACAGACATGATTCATTTGGAAACGAGGTAACTGGTATTGATATTAAGGCATATCTAAAAGGGAAGTTGCAAGGTCTCACCTAACTGTGTACGTCTACTTTGTATGCTCACTTTAACAATGTTAATTATGACAGAAACATTGCTTCGTATATACATGATAGCTTTCAAGTATTAATCAGTGAATAACTGTGCACATTTTTAGTGGTCTACTTGAAAGATAAAACACTATTTGTTGTAGATATCACCAGCAATAGTCTCTGCAAACACATTTAATGTCCTGTTTTTAAACTAAGTTGTCACTACAATTGATTTTTGTAAGCATCAAACTTAGTGTCTACCTTTGTTCATTCCGCTTTACCCACGCTTGTTAAGCGTCATGAAATTGGCCGATTTCTCAAATGTACGTCATTGTTCGGTCACATATCCTTTTTAGTCAGAAATTACCGTATCCCTCAGTTAATTCATTTAAAGATTTTGTACATCCAAGACCTGCTGTTGTTTAAGAAAGTATCTTCTTATAAATAGACGATGCTGTTTTACGTCATGCTCTGCCATATATTTCAAATTTCACACAGTCAAACTGCTATCACTCAAAAATGATATCATGCATCCTCTGGAAATTTGGAACGTGATTCAACAAACTGTCAGGATGAAAACTTGTCTCCCTGATAAAAAGCTACATGCGGGCAAAGTTTTTAATTGTCGTTCATCTACTTCTAATTGTCTTCACTACACACACATATTCTCTGTATACAGAATGTTTTGGTAGCACACTTTCTTCCACCTACACCTAGTAAGTCTATATTACCTAATTCTGAATCATGTTGTCTGATGTTCAGAATGTTTGCAAACAGTTTTTAACATAAAATGGCAATCAATGTCTACCAAACATTGTACTACATAAGCGGTAAATACAGAAATGTGTAGTTACTTACTCAAGAATTACTTGTGCTGTTTAGCTAACACACTTCGGGGTTCACGGATTTTTGTGGATGGCAAGAGAGGTATGTGAAAGCTCAATCATTCAAGAAATCTGGGACCTTGTCAGGATTTAAGAGTATCATGAGTAGTATGCACACTGTGCTGAAAAGCCACCAGTTTTCATTTTTCATCTACCTAGTGAATTGCAGTTACATATTCTAACATAGAAATGGCATATGCTTCCGTTTGTAGGTACTGATTCATATGCGAGTTGCATGTGACACTTGTCTCAGAAATACTAAAATCTACAATACGATAAATTTGTAAACTGACGATAAGTATTTTGAGAATTTTTTTCCCTCCTTTCATTTGTAGAATTGATTTCCAGTTTTGTCTCTAGATATTTCTGCAAAATCAACGTAAGCGTTCGTCTTCTATCAGACTACAGAGCTTCAGCTGATGAAACACCCGTCGTTGTAATTGATACCTAGATCTCCCAAACTGCAAAAATTTGACAGATTATGTCTACTACTAAATGGCAGTATATGGTCATTCGTCTGGGACCATCTTTCTAGGAATGTCAAGAATTCAGGTACTGCTTGCGAGTGTAACATTCGTTTCAACTTACATTCAAGAAATACGTATAAGACGATTTGGAAAATCACAGTTTTTGAATAATTGTAGGCCATGTGTCACTTCGCTTTAGGTCACAATTTCACTGCCGGTACAGAGACGTCGCCATAATACTTGAAGGAGACAAGTTACGTATAACTGACGACAAGCTAGACCTGTACAACCAATCCAATAGCCATGGTTACATAGAGAGGGGTCAAACTGACGAGTGCTGTCAACTGAGGGCATGTGAACAGAGAATCAGAAAAAACGATAACCAGAGAAACTTCCATATCCCAAGTCATAAAAATTAATTACGAAGTTTTTGGTCGAGAGATAAACACCTCATTTTTATATAGATTTAACACCATCCATAACTGATCGCAGCTACCGCATTCCAATAGACATACCAGTCGGCCCCTTTCAAAAACAAAAACTAGACTCGAGCCCCCTTCTCATTAAAGCTCATCGGTAGTGTATATCCTTGCCACATTCGGCAATAGAACTCCGGCCACACTCTCACGAGGTGATGGTGTTGATCACTGTGTCACTGACCTCACATTAGGCATGACCGCATTATCGTATGTGAACGCTCTATCACTTGCGGTTGTGAGTAATAATCAGGCTTTTAATAACCAAATTACATCCCGACAAATTATTGATTTCTGTGATTTCAACTCAGACAGCAGTCCCTGTCGAGGGGTGGTCGACTGGAGTTAACAGGCAGTAACTGTGTTTCCATTTCCAAACGATCGGGCAACCTGGTCATTACCCATAAGCGAAAGTGGTTGAGCGTTCACATACTATGTATTCGGTCGTGCCTAATGTGAGGTCAATGGTGCAGTGGTAAACACGGTTGCCTTATGAACAGCGTGTCCGTGGTTCTAGTCCCGGCAGTGGCAAGGATATGTACTACAGATGAGCTTTGATGAGAGCGAGGCTCGAGTCTAGTGCTTTTTTCGAAAGTGGTCGACTGGAATGTCTATGGTGGTGCGACAGTTGCGAGCAGTTGTTGGTGACGTTAATGTATATGAAAATCAAGAACACTTAATTTCACTATGCCATAAAACAACAGTGTATATATATATAAGGACGATTTTCCGTCGACGCTACCAATAATGGGAAGGGCAAGAACGCAGCGGTTAAAATTGGCCACTCCAACCTGCCTGGTAAATGGCGGCCGGCCGGCAAATTTAAGACTAACTGTTGGTTGGATACGCTTGCCCACTCATCGGTTTCAGATAAGGGATCTCTCTCTTTTGGTCCCCCAAATCCGCTAACTCTAATCTACGCGTTAGCTTAGTTGACATGTTGATATTCGCGCCCGTTTACTTGCCGTTGTCAATAGTTTGCACGTAGTAGTGACCACCGTTTATGCACATCTGACAGATGGCGTGTTATTTTTTAACTCGCTCAAACGTTCAAGTTCACCTTAAATTAATTAACACCAAATTAATTTCCGGTTCATCTGAACTGGGGAAAACTGAGTAAAAATGACTAATACAAATGTTGCAAAATGACAGTAGAATACACATCTTCTTACTCAAATATTTTTTGTTTTGCCGACCGCTTATGGGCTCACCATTAGTGAGTAACATTGTGAAATGCACTATGAAGGATCCGATTATACCGAAGTGCCGGAAAAAGTCTGACAATATTATTTGCGTCCACTCACCTATAACGTCTACGTGAATATGAGCATGTTGCTGACCCAATCTGTTGGTTGCCATGCATCGGTAATGTCCGGAATCGTTCAGATGAGTGGATTGTATGCGGAGTTCATTTTTGTAGACTGCTGTTGTAGAATTAGTCGATGCTGACCCGAGTTTTTGACTCGAATTGCCAATAGGTATCCAACCGTTTTGAGTTGACTCTGAAAATTTGAAAAACACAAAAACAATTAAGGACAGGTACTTCTAGTTTTAATTGCGACCATTGCTCTGTTGAGAAAAGAACTACAGGGATAGTCAGGTTTTTGATCCTTCTTTTCAAAGAGGTGCAAGTGCAAAAGGTAGTGCCTGAGAGTCAGATTTTTCGAGGAGGAACTACCTCATTTTTGGTGATAGGTGAATTGGTGTACTAGGTCATACTGGTTTGCTGGCTCATCACCTGAGATTGAGCACTCGCCACGGTGACGACGTCACGACAAAGACATCCGTTAGAGCTTTGGTGAAGTTCAGCCGATGACGTGTCCCATAGAGTCTAATCCAGGAACTACACCCAGATAATTTGAAAGGCGGTGAAGCACAATCGGCCAACGTCGCTGTCCTCGATTACTTGTGAAAAACTTGACAAAAAGTAACTGTCATAATGTTCCCAATGATCTGTCACGTGAACAGCTAACTACTGAAGACTGTGCACTGCCGAAGCTATAGAAGTCAGATGAACTGACAAGGTACTCTGTTGCCAAGTGCGGCATGTTTGGATTTTACATCTGTCCTGGTCTAACTCGGCAACAATGAAGACAAACCAAATCGGCTTTCACAAAGAACCAAGTATCTTAATTCACCAATCAAAACAGCACCAAAAATTGTGCATAAAACCGCAATTTTCTCTAAGGCGTAAACAAGCTATGTCAAAAATAGTTATTGCGTTGGTTTTCACGTTGAATGGAGTATGCTGCGTTGTGTTTGTAGGTTTTCCAATCAAATAAATTTTTAGAACAGGGTATCCCTAAAAATAAGACATTATATACAGATTTTCCCTCGATTGAGTTTGTCTACACTGTTTCTACACTGTTTCGTGCTCTCAGTCATAAATCAGGCGTGACAAGGACATCCTTAGCGTATACGCCATAGTTTGAGCAATACCAACAAACTATTGGGACAGTGCCCAAAAAGAACAGAAGCAAAAGTGTAAATAAGATTGTTCGAACATTGTTACTTTGACGCCAGTGTGGCTGATACGTTTGTTTCCTGACTCCGGAGTTTGCAGGTTTAACCCTGTAGAACATGTACTGCTAGTTAGCTCGGACAGGAAACGAACTCAGTCTGATCTCTCTTTCGACGTTGCTGAGCTACTTGAATATGAATTTTGTGCTTGGTTTTGAATTTGCGGACTTGATGTCAGTTCCCTTCACTTTGTTGTCTAGTCTGTTTCCATCTCCTAGAACGAAATTAGCTGATATAGTTTCTGTGAAAATTTATAGGCCAGCTGAATTGGTATAGATTCTGACAATTTATTCTCCTACTGTTGAACTGATCATTTCTGTCCTAACTATGTTAGATATGTCGGCATTTTCATTTTTACTATCTGTCTTGGTCACCTTATGCTGTTTTGTCAAAAGTTCCACGTCTATATGTATCTGTTCTTGATTTCATGCAATCCGTAAAAACCCCCTTCTTGGTTTGAGTTGTGTGTTACCCATCAGATTTACAGTTCTTTGACAACGCATGCTGGATCACAGCATAGTAATTCGCCATGTTTTTATCTTTCTCTTGTGAATCTGTGTGTCAAGTGGATCCATTTAATCCATTGTTTTAAATCAAGTCAGTGCAGAGGACAACTACTGTAGACTCCCCTCAGACACATTGAATAGGTTTCATAATAGAGTCCTTGTTTTGTGTCTAAGATTACCATTCGTCCTGAAGCTTGGAAGCACAGAGTGACAAAACCGAGTTTGATTTAATTCATCACTGAAATAATCACAAAACAACTGAAGAAACTTTTAATCTGTAAGTAGTTCTTCTTTCGTTTATTTGACATTATCACACAGTATACCTCTATTGTGATAATTCTGCTGATATCAAATTGTATCACGTGACCACTGCTTCAAGTAGTTGCGTATCTCTGAACGAAATATAAAGAAAGCAAGTCAGTATTACCGAAAAATAATGGGAATCTCGGTCGACATAATAAGAAAATCACTCCATAGATAACAACTTTTGCGTTCTCCTGGAAAGTTTCGTCAAAGGTTTTTGGAGATGAGAACCACACTTAAATCTATTTCTAGTTAGAGCTATCTAGTACTGCCTACTCTTTTCGTGGTCAGGATTCGAAATGTAATCAGGTGTTGACCATTGCTTGATTGATCTCGGTTTATGCGTGACTGAATTATTACAGACAAACAATCAGCCACAATGTTTGTCAGTAATTCTCAGGTGGTTTGTTTGCTTCTGCAGAAGGCATATTTACCTTCCTGTTAAACCCAACTGATGACCCATGAGTGGGATGACTGTCTGAGCCGAAATCACAGAAATTCCTAAATTTGTCATATGGAATTTGTATTAGTGATAGGCAGTGGAAAACTATTGGTTGACACAAGTTGGACACTTCTCACAACTGATTACACTAGCCAAACTACCACTTACATCCAGGCAGCCTACTGGAATGTGAAACGGCAAAAGATCCTGTGTGGGGTATAATCTATACCAAAGTGGTGGTGTCGTTGGTTTTGTTGTCCTTGTTGGCATTGTTGTTGTATTTGTTTAGCTGACTAACTTGCAACTTATACAAACTTAATTACTTTCGATTATTAACTGTCTTCTACTAGCTTGAGAAAATTAAACTTAATTGTCCACCAAGCTTTATTACAGCATCATGTTTGAAATTTTTTGCTTGTAAACGTCTGTTGGCATCACACGATTAACATAAAATACATCGTACACCAGTGAAGCTGTAAACACAAATCACCCAATCAGTCGTCACGTTACATTGTAGATTTCAATTCGGCTTGACATATACACCTGTATCTCTGATGATCTAGTACACAACAATTTCACGCACAATTCACAAACAAAACACCTCAGAACATACTGACAGAAATAACACGCCGTGAATCATCAATTTCATAATAAGCTGTAACATAGAAACAAATATATAGGCAGGCTCGTTAGCCGGTTTTTATTTATGATCTATGCGAAATGTAGAAATAAACGATTTTCGTTTCCTAAGCATAAGTTGGGATTTCCTCTTAATCTTAGACAGACCAATGGGAAATAACCCGTCAGAAGTCGATGGTTTATTAGGTAGTTTATGGACACCTTAGTATCTTGTCTGAAGCAACTTGTTCCAGAAAAGTATGTCAGCTTTTATTCCGGTGACACGATTGAGAGGCTGATTGTTCTATTTTCTGAACACATCACATAGATTCTATTTTAATAGCTGACCGGTGATAATAAAATACTTTTTGGTGGTGTATTATTCGACAGTATGCCAAGCACCAGCCTCGTGAGACGTGCATTCTAAACAAACTACTAACATCATTAACTGTAATCAACTGTAGCATTTTAACATAAGTACAAAGTTAATTTACCAGATTATTTTGTTCCTAGCTGCTTATTTACGTTTGTGTTCTAAACTATCTGAGTTGTAGCACTAACAAAAAGCTGAAATTGCGCACGGGGTTTATCCTACTTTGGGCTGATTATAATACTTGTCTCTTCTTCATTTTACCTGCATCAAAATGCCCAGGGCATAATTGGAGGAAAACAAGATTTTTATGTGAATTTTTCAAATCGACAGGTGTATTTTTTTTTACAATCATTATGTCTTTTAAACCTATCTTCACAGATGAATATACTGTGCATGTTTGTCAGGATACCATTTTCAAGGTAATGTAATTCTCTGAAGCAGTTGAAAAGTCAAACATATTTTGTTTTCATTGGTGATTCACACGGTGAGTTAATTTGAATTTTTTCCAACTCGCCGTACAATTGACAATCAACAATGCTACCCATTACGTAGCAGATAATTCTGTTACTCTAGGCCACATAAAAGTTTTTCTTTTATTCAGAAAACTGCAACAAATACACATCAAGTCGACAGAATTATTCGGCAACAGTGTATTTTTGTATTTTTGTAATCTATTCGTAATGGCTACGACAAATCTAGTAAGTGTGTCCGGCGAGTGATCTATCAGAAGAATACAAGTTGAGTGTTTATTCGGTTTCTGAATCTTGAAATAAAATACCACTATGTCCTTCCCCGTTAAATAAGGTTGAGCTATACTTTGGTGAACCTAGTTGTAAGTCACACCAAAGTTCTATTATGTAATTCAACAGGATAGTGCCATTGTCTATTGTTGCCGGGCAAATGTACACCAGTTTTCCTCTATGTGACGTATGTAAGAAATGCTGCTTACTGAACGTACCATACATAGAGAGAAAGTGGGATCCGTAACACTGTTGCGTAGAGCGGATACTTTTGATCGTTGGTAATCATGAAGATTGAGTTCCTGCGTAAATATGACTACCTGGTTTGTATGTTAGCTAAGGAAATCACATTTGATCACCGACCAGAATGATAAACTCCCTCATCTATTGTTAGAGAAATCACCGATCAAAATACTGGCCAAAACACGCTACCTTAATTTACAATTCGGCTGTAACCATCTTTTTATGCCAGAGATATCTTGATTGAAATTTTAGTCGTCACGACTGTTCGCATGTTCCTACCTAGATTTATGCAACATGTGAATGTCTACCTACTTTAAGCAATTTCAAATGTGTCACTGATTGAAAGAACCTGACTTGCTTCTGTTACTGTAATCCATCCGGAGATGTTCACGTGTCGCTCACATGCAATCCATATGGAGGCTTCGATCATAATGATTCATTTTAAATCTGATCACTGAGGAAACAACCGACGTCGTACTAAAGCTAAGAATGAATAAGCAACTTCCTACATTTTCAAGCATATTTACTTTTTTGTCGCCAAACTGTGTATGAAGGTATTTTACACTCGATCAGCTTGAAAGGGAGATGACTTCTTAATGGCCTCCATAGTAGTATTGGTGCAACTGTTTACACATTCATTTAGTCAACAGCTTGTTATTAGTACGATTTCACGTTGTCACCAATACAAACGTAGTCCCATTAAAGCATCTGTTTATGGTATAACAGCCAACAGCTCCGTTCTCTAAGACGTTATGTGTACCATGGGGACTAATTCACCAGTCTGAACATAGAATACCTGACATCAAATCAGATAGTAAGAAGGGAGCATGTTGACCCCTTCATTCAAGCAGCACATACATTGTTAGACTGCGTTTTGGTCCACGTAAAATGCTTCAGAATGCACATTACAACCTCAAGGTGCAAAATGTTTCTGCGGAATGGTTGCGATTTTGTTATGTTAGCTTTGGACGTTTAAGATATCGGGGTTTGTGACTGGTTTATGCATTCCAGCTGCCGCACCAACGGTGTTGTAAGTACAGCGAATGAAGTGAAGAATGGCATCTCAAAATTAAAGTATTAGACGTACACCAAAGATATCCGCAATGACAAAGAGGTATGTCTCATGATCTTAAGCGTTCCGTACAAAAAGTGATATAGACAGCCGAAACGTGTCCACACCGGATAGAAGACTTGAACAGTCTTCGGATTTTTACCCTACAATATGGGCGTACAGTCGTTTACCTGTGAATAAATAACTATGAAGTTGGGAAACTAGTAGTTGGTAACGGAAACCATATGAATTCCTTTTTTCAACCTTCCAGTCTACACACACTCAGATGACAAGTCCATACAGTAAACACGTCTGTTATGCTAAACACTTCTCGCCGGTGATGTGACAGGCCGATGTAAAACGCGAAGTGTGCAGACGCTGACCTACCGTTGAGAAATAAAACTGTTCACTAAGGGGTTGAACGCTGTGTATCGAAAAAGTCTCCCTATCTGGAACACTACGACTCACAATGTTGGTGGTTGGAAGCTCTAGGTGAAACAGGGACTAATCAAACCCTTTGGCATAATTCGTATTTTCGATTGACAGAGCTATCCCTGAGTTAGGTGAATTTAATCAAGCGCAGCAACGAGAATCTTGAAAAGGATGTGTTGATGACCATGTCACTCTCCCACTAGCAGCTCGAATCTTTACTTGCAGGTTTTAGATACCTTGACGTTGATTATTTAGACATGGATGTGGTAACTAGGTGCATCAACCAAGTTCCTTCCCTTTTCTTTGCTTCCAGGCTAACCTATGATCTTTTCTCCATGGTTGTATAACAGTTATGCACTAATACAGTGTTATCTTGGATAATGTTGATAGAGACGGCTGACAACAATTGCTGATCTTCATTCTACCAGCTATTGTTTTTCAAGTGGAACCAAGTTTGCATTACGGAACAAATAAGTGCACCGAAATCGTCCATATACTGGGTAAGATCATCGAGCTGAGTTTTGCAGTGACTCCTGAACAAGGACATAGACAGGCAGTAGTCCACAGAAGGAGCCATCATTATCAAATAAATTTAGTCATATTGCCATTTTTCCTTTGGAAACCCCGTAATTTTACAATCTACAAACGTTACCAGCTACATGAAGCATAAACCTGGGTTAATATCTCCGGTATATATTTTTTTCTTGAAAAAGCAGATCAAATGCAACAGAAGTTGATGGCGACCAGTTTTAGGCCCATCCTAACACAAATTTACTTGAGGATATTTCAACCTGAATGTATATTCGTCATCTGCTGTCCAGTGAATGCTTCCAGGTCTGCAGTGAAACGATGCACTCCCTTGTTACATAACTTTTGTCCTAAATTATCAACATGTTACGTTTATTGTACATTTTGTCGACTGTGTACAATGATTGAGTAGTTGCAATTTTTATGAGCATTAGCAGAAATGAAATTCTTTCTCCAGGAGCGCCTCCAGTCATCTGAACATTGATTTTCACAAAATTACTCAATTGGAAACTGCTACAACTTCAGCTTTAACTGAACGGTTATATGAGGTCAACATAGTAGTGTTTCCGTAATAACTGGACAGTAGTTCTCGTTGTATTAAAGAGGTTGCCGGCAGTTTACTGGACGTACTCAGAGCGTTAACATTGTGCAGCGAGGGATATTAATCGCGTTGGAAGTTGTGTATATATCAGCATATACTCCACAAGAAATACCGTAAAAGCTGCTTCTTCTCATGACTAAACCGGGCATACTCAGGGTATTTCCATAAGTGTGTAGTAGTTAACAGAAAAGCCTTATTGGAATGTTCCGTTATTCGATTGCAGTATTACGTTCGTGGGCAGTTTCCGAGAACATTTCAAAATTAATTGTTTGTATTTACCTCTAACAACGAGAAGAAATGCAAATTAAATCAGCAGAGGAACATTTTCTGAACGGTTACGATACTTTTCTTTTAATCGGTCAATGCGGTTGTTTATTCAGCTTAATAGTCTTCATGAACTTCAGCGTTCGGTAGACGAGTTTTCAAGCGTCAGTTTTGAGGACATGCATTCTACAAGAATGCTACTCCAGAACTGCACTAATAGACCCTTTAAGCCGATGGCAAGCTGCAAGTGTTGGCTAAGGCTTTCATTAGTTAACTACAGTGGTATGGCAACCGACGAAAAAATTGGCGCCAAAATATCTCGTTCAATCAGATGATGATTAAGTTTACTTACATGAAAGAAGTCCATAATCTTCAACGATCCTTCCGAGAGGAATAAATTTAAAAAGCTTTCAGCAGTTAACACAATCAGTGTATTCATTGGGAAGTACAGCGGCGTCTTCAAATATCAATGCGGTAGATTAAAAGTCCATTACACATTCTCAAATCTGCCAAGCGCAGCAGATTTCCAAATATACAGAAGTACAATTTAGAACCCCAACAGAACGCGGTATCCAAAAGTGGACTAGGTTATAGTGCTCAAACGAAGAGGCCGTTTAAATGGATATTTCATATGTGCATGAATGTACGTAATCAGAACTATATATAATTCTCATCTGCTCCCTATGTGAACCTTGATTTCAAGTGAAACCACACAACTAGTTACTCATTTTCATCTGGAAAATCGAGGATATTTCATATGTACCGTTTTGTGTCTATTTAGTGCATTAAACTTGTTTATTTAACGAGGGGTCGGAAAGAAAATTACAAAGAAGTAGCTCATAACTCATTAGCTTAGATCAACGGTTACATTTTAAAGTCCATTTTGTATTAACCGACAATTGTTTAAGAGTCTTCCCATAAAAATCAGAACCAAAGCAAAGAAACTAAGAAGCAAGTCTTACCTTTGTACCACAGATACGTCGGGAATGGTGCCCCATCTATCGGGCAGACAAGAGTGGCGTTGAATTCTTCTATCACTGTTAGGCTTCGATTAGCATCGGCCGGTGTGATTAGCTGTGGGGCAAATACTGAAATAAACACGAACGTAAATGGTTAGCTGTATTTAATTCAAAAACATTTAGAATGCAAGTATGCCATCGGAAATTTACTTCTGCAGTTTTAACGTTATTTTCAGTGTTCACATGCTTTTTCTACCACACCTTTAATCAAAGAAAGCAGTAGAAGGTGTAATATAAACGCGAACGATACAGCATAATCGTGAAAAATGGTTATGCAAATTTGCATACGCATGACATTAAGCAGTTTATTTGAGTCCACTATTCCAAAAACGGTGAATGATAGATGGACAAATTATGGAACAATTTTTCAAACGGTATTAATAGTTTGGCTTTCCGAGACGAATGTTTAAATCATCAAAACGCCTAGCCAGTAGATTCAGGGACTGACCGATCAAATGTGCAACAACTTAGCCAAATCTTCTAGACAGTCTAAACCTCCAAATCGATGACCTCATCCGCCAAACGCATAAAATCAAACATGTTATTCTACCTTCTTTGACCGTGATACATAAAGGGCTCTCATTGAATACTCCATCAGCGAATCAGTTTCACTCATGTATCAAAATTCAGAAAGGAATATGTCTTGGTTTTCAAGTTTGTTAGCCAAAGAGTAACCTGTTCATTCAGATCTTAAATCCATACAACTTACTGCTGATTCGAGCCCCCAAAATGTTACTATCCATTGTTACAACTTCCACTGATGAATAAGTTTTTCTTCAGAAGCGTACAAGTCTGTTGGACGTTAAGACAGCCATTAATTTACGAAACAGTTAGGTAACCGATAACCAGTGCACTTTTTTCCACCAAAGTTTGTTTCAAAGTTGGTTGACTACTTAGATTGATGAACGTATGTGGCAAATTTTAGTCAGTACAAGTTGGATAACGGTATGTGGATTTGTGGGTTATTCTGATCATGATTTTGTCACTGATACGAACAATCTGTTGACTAACTCTGAACGTTCTCTGGTGAAAGTGGCGGATAGCAGTTTGATAAATTACCCTGATTCCTTAAAAGTAATTGGCTAGCTATGGTCATTAACATGCGTAGCAGCCAACTGTCAAAATGACAGAAGTATGTGCTTTCCTGTACAACAGATGCAACGTGCTGGAAATAAGAGCAAATGACGTTGTCAAGTTATGAGCTTAACCTTGAACGGAAAAGAAGGCTCTAAAAGGCAGATTACGGTATTCTTTTAAGTATGCCTTGATTAGACAGTGACCCAACATGGTAATGTGTTCAATAAGAGGTGCGAACCGAAGGCTTGTCTAAGTACCTTATTTGAAACTCTGAGCCCTGTCTTTCCATTTAGACAGAAAAAAGGGAAGTCATAGGTCGCGAACTGTTACACTTCGATTTTTTTCTGGTCAGTGTCCACTTTTATGTGAACTGTACAAAACAACAGATGAACGAAAAAACCAAACAGTGCCAATCTTTTATGAACTAATAGTGTAGTCAGTTGCCTGATGGGAAAGTTGATTGCAAAGTTTGAAACACTGCGTTCCTTCTAACCAGTCCCTCAGGCAACAGCGAAAGTAATTTGTCAAACTCTCGTTTTCCGGTTGGCACTGCTTAGTTAAGCGCCAACAGTTTCAGGCTTCGATCACCTGACATGACCGTAAACGATTTAACCATGCCAGCTCAGTGACTTGTTGTTGAAATATTCAATGACACATGAAACCAAGGTCTTAGAGTCTGTTATCGCCAGTGAGTCGTTTATGATATTGCATTTGATAACGGAATAGAAATACGTTCCGCCGCACGTTGGTGAAAGCGCTGATCTGAGTTGTCTATGTAGATGTTACACACATTTTAGTTGGACCGGTATATTACGTGAGGTAGATTGACCAACTGAGTGTGCATCCACGTCATGAACAACCAATCTCTAATGCTAAGGAGAGTTCGTATTGGGGTGGCTAGATAGCTGCATTCGAATTCTGCTGTCAGTTCGTGGCAATAATTTTAAACCCGGGGAGTTCAAAATATTCTCACGTCATCATAAGCTGAAACAGTTAGCGATTAGTGAGGCAGTGCTAATCGGAAAACCTCGGTCAACTTTGTGTGCATAGCGATAACGTAAATAATCCTTGCCGTGGTACTGATTGCAGCAGTAATGCGCGAAATATGGCGGCGGGTTTGATATACTGATTTGTTGTTGATGTGTGCAATGTGTATTACCATTAAATGTTGGTTATAGCCTAATGGCTGACAACAGCAGATTAAAATGTTCAAATCTACCGAAAGATTTTCTTTCCGGTTTACATAGTCTCTTGGCTTCGGTTGCGGAAAGATTTTTGAGGCTCTCCCCAGCAGTTTTTCAACCCATTGATTACCTTGCAATATGCAATGATTTCTCTTTACTCGGTAGGTGAAATCACATCTGCAAATCTACTTACCATACTCGTGTGAATAGGTGGAGGCTCGAAATTTCCAAGGATCAGGTTCCTACAGTTTGCCTGACGGCGAATTTATTCACAGATAGATTGAACATCACCCACAGTTGATCACAGCCCTCGCATTCCCACAGACTTTTCAGTCAGCCCCTTTCGAACAGCATAGGCACTAGACTCGAGTTCCGCTCTCATCTGAGCTCGTCAGTAGTTCCATTGTCGGGAATAGAACTCCGACCACGCTTTCATGAGGTAACCGTGTTAACCAATGCGCCATTGACCTCACATTAGGCACGACCGAATTATCATATGTGAGGACTCAACCACTTTCGCCTATGAGGAATGATTTTTTATTCACCTCGTTCTATTGCTGACCTCTAGTAACTCCTAGAACTTTTCGTTATACTGCCCACATAATGTAAAAATCACCGAGAAGTAGCAAGGTGTCCAATTAGTTTCAATAGACTTATCAAGTCTGTTGTATACATTCTTCACTCTTTGTCATGGTTATGGACGCGACCCTGTCAACTGGTGTACTTATGTAGACAGCCTACAGAAGTGGACGTCTGTTTAGGTTACCCTGAAACATATCTACTCTATTTCACATAGAAGGATATTGCTGTCACTTTTTGTTTTGTCTGCAATAACTTCAACAATGTAATTTCATGAACTACATCAATTTTGGTAGGTACATCGAACAGTTCACAACTTTAGCCCGATTGCGGGGTTTTGGTTCACATGGTTTCAGAGGCTGCCAAAGATCGCATGGACTTTTCTGCCACATTTTTTTCTAGCGGATGCACAAAAAGTTAGTAGCACTTGAGAAACAACATTTGTTATTTGCTTTAATCATTCTTTAATGTTGGGGATAAGCACATTGGTAGCGTGATGGCAAGTCGACTAAAACACCGACTTTTCAACTACGTTTATTAATCTGTGATTTTTCTGGCGGTTATTGCTTAAAAAATGTAAAGGAACTGCCACTTTGACAGCATTCGCTCTTTTATTCTGAACATTTGTTGCTTCATACGAGTGTAAAATACACCACTGGGAGGAGTAAGACTGTCAGCTCGAGTCCGCATTCTTTCCGCAATAATTGTGCACTTCCAAGCACTGCTTACTTTTAATCCATAAGTGATACACCACAGATAGATGTTTACGCGTATATGGTTGACAATAATGAGGTTCGTCATAATGACATTGCATTGTATTATGCACTATATTTTTAGAGACCGTCTATTAGTATACTCTTGAAAAATAGAGGCAAAAGTGTTCTTCGTCGTTGAGGGTACTAGGTGGCTGAAAATTCCGGTGTAATTAAGAGAATTTGCTGAATTCGGGTTTTACTGGTTAAGCAACCATGCCTTCTGTTCTAAGTTAATTTTTCATTGTTCCATCCGTCAAATCTACACCTTGACGGCCACATAACGCAACACCACAGCTACTTGTCCCTTTTTCAGTTGGTGATAACCTTCCTACATGTGATTATTTCAGTTTGTCATCACCCACCTTTACAGTTTCAATATTGTGCGATGTCGATTGTCATTCTGAAGAATGAGTTACTCAGCAATTTAACAATTTTTCGCCCCTTTTTTATTCGCTCAAAAACACTCCATGATTTTCATTTCAAAATTTTACTGTTGTTTCAACCAACCAGTGAGCCGAAGACTCGGTTCGTCCATCTTAGACAATCATATATGTGACTAATTTTGTGACACCTAACGTGTTTCACACAACAGAATACTGTTAGAACACCAGACGAACAATCATGCCGGAATGGAAAAACATGTGGCTATGCTAAACTAAAGTGGTCTAGAAGTAGAAACGTGGTAGAAGATTGCTGCAATGAAAGTGATGGTCTAAAGGGAACTAGTTTACAACACTTCATTCAGTTTCTCATCGATTAGCTAGTCATGAATGAATGTTCAAGCAGTCTTAGTTGAAGCTAAGTGACGTTGGTATCCCATCTGACCAGAGCATTGACGATTGTTCCACTTACCCCAACCATCAAGATCAAGAAAGTTAGACAAAATGTGAGATGCGCTTTCAACAGACGGATAATCGAAACAAACGCAATGATTGAAAACTGAACACAACTCACATGTGACCTTCAACCAAAACGCGAGTAAGTCTTCACCCGCCTCGTTGTGTGCGTAACATTGATAAACACCCGTGTCGTCAAGATGAACGTTTTGAAAAACAAGACTTGAGTTTTGATCGACAAAAATTCTGAAAATTACCAACCAAACAATAAAGGTAGCTCTCAGTTAAATGAATAAAGCGTAATCAACCTTACAATACCTAAAGCAATAAAATGAACTCTGCTGAAAGTTTAATTAGTTTACCATGTCAACATTGATGTCATAAACAATTTATTGTCCGAATAATTTGAGTCTCTTGCAAACTTATTGGCGCAATTTACATTAACACAGATTTCTTCGGCACACCTTGAACGACAGTCATTTCCTGAAGGATTTCATGTGGTTACAGGAAAACTACAGTAAACTACCAAGGCAGTAGAATGATAAGAGATGAGTAGTTGATCGACCGAGACTGAAGACTGAGTATGTTTAAAACAAATAATGAAGTTTAAAGCTGCATATCAAGGATCAAACGATGCCATGCACAATCCTTACATCAAGTCGAGTAGTGAGGCAAGCCATCCTGGTTTATATAAAACACAACCAATAAAAATTGTAGAGCACCCGACGCTCCAGCAGTATTTTTCGTTCAACTGAGTGATATTTATATGGTATTTTTTGACCAGAAACAGATAAACGTAATTGAAAAACATCATCATATTGAATAATCCATAAATAGAATGACAGGTATGTATGTACATTCATTTGACTTTGAAAGAAATTTCTCAGACAGACCACTTTCCTTTCTCTCTCTTTTGTGAGTGCGGATGATACACTCCTCTAGTGGAATTTTAAAACAGCAGTCCTTTACGTTAGTTATTTGAAGGTTAACGAGCAATATCTGACTTACTCTCTCCCAGTTTGGGCAAGTACTCCCAAAACATGGTTTTATGAGCTTACACTCATGATTGTTATGATGTTAGAATATTCCGGTCAGAAATTGGGTGCTGAGTTGTTTGTGTCAATAACGATTGGTATGGACCAGAATGTTTCAATTTTACATTTTAGAAACTCATTCATTTTCAAATATGAATGTACTTATGCATATCATGTTGGACTCTGTTTCACGTCTACGCAAAATGTGTTTGCAGTGCATAGTTTAAACTTATGTATGCTCACACTGGTATATTGTGTAACCATGCTTGGCCATCAGGTAATTTCTGAGCTTGCAAGTTTTTGGACACCGTTTCCAAGCGGTCAACAAAATTACAGTTGGTATCTTTACCTGTCGACTAGACTTAGTCTATGAATTTCTGTAAATTTAACGAGTGCAGTACATGAAACAAACCGTGCAGAGTGTGCGGGTTTGTAACGTGTATTCGAGGATAGCTGTCAACTTTAAAAATGCTGTCACCAGCTTAACAATGACTAAACACACAACAGTTACAACAAGTTCCATAATCTACCGTGACCTTTCATGTGGTCTAACCTGTTAACTGAAAAACTTGTTAAAGCGAGACAATTACAATAAAACATATGCAACCATTCCATTGTTCAGAAATTAGACGGCAAAAAACAGTCACTGACATGATGAGGTACATTTTAAGTCAACTACACGTTCGCCCACACACCCCCGTCAACTCCACTCAGTCCCTATCTGAGTTCTTACATAAAATATTTTAGATCATGCCCCGTTTACCACTCCGATTCCATAGACCATCATATTCTGTGAGTTTCCCAAAACCAGCACATCAAGATATTTGCTTGTCTAACGTTGTGGTTTAATTATTACTTACTCATATGATACACTTAGAAATGTCACCTAGTTACGTTAACCATATCATATAATTCTGTATGGATTTAAAACTACATTAAAATATTTCTCCAACATGACCTTAGATAAATTAACTTGACGACTTTCGTTATAATTCATAATGTCCCTAGTCAAAATATTCAGCAAAACATGAGCACTGTAACGTTAACTTCACGAGAAGCATGAAAAACAATAAATCTCAAACCCAATCTGAAATATGAAACGTTATGTAAATTGCCTGGCACCGCGGTCCAATATTTCGTGCTACTCAATGTGAGGTTGACAGTAAGGAGGACCGGCTCGATTTTGCTTAGACTCCTTACTGAAAGCTGTTTAAATGGAGTTCAGTCTAGAAATTTACAATATGGAAGTCATGCCTATATCCATACATGATACCCCGGTCCTATCGTACTGTGTAAACAGAATAAGAGTAATTTTTGTTCAGCCCACCGGTATGTCCTTCAGACTAATTTCAAATAGTGAGTTGGTAGTAAATTTTCAACTTAAGATCAATAAGCAATCTAAGAAGAAGTGCGGTTGTGAAAAACCTGAATTTCAACTTGACCCAAACTAGCAACATGAATGAGTTATCCAAACGTGGCAAGCTGTGCATCCAGAAGTGTATAGCTAGAACTGCCGATATCGTCTCATAAGTCGACTGGTAGGATGATTACTGCGTTTCCACATGCAGTTTCTGGTAACGAATCAAGTTCACCTGGAACCGAAAATTTTCATAACTGGTTTTACTTGCACTCTAGATTGATTTGTTCGTACACGCACATCTCACGTAATCTTCATTTCTCACTTACATATCTGTAGTTTGGCTGAACTAAGCTAGCTTGAGGGTGAGTTATGAATTTGAATCACATGAGTATTTTCCCGTGGTTGAGCTGTTTACAGATATGCACGTGCTTGTATATATATTCACTTGAAATTCCGAGATGGACAGTATCGAATCACACGAACATATTTCACATCTTAGTAAAGTGCTATCATTCCCCCCATAATTACTTTCGCGAAGGCCTTAGTGTAAGTTCACAGTAACCCATAATTACGTTAACATAATTTTCTTTTAAACAAGTTGCTTTTAGTCACAACTTTCTACGTATAATATTCAACATTGAAAATCGTCAGTAGGCCTGTTCAACACATAACATGGCATTACTGTACACCACGACTATAAAAATGAAAGAGTCACAGACGTCCCAAGTCCGATTGTCACGAAAATTCCATTTAGGATAAATGAACGATTAATTTTACTCTGTTTTCCAAGTAATATTTTAAATGAAGGGTAAACTCGAAATGCCGATGACCTTCCAAATTGGATAATTTATTTTGGGTACACATTGAAATGTCAACAGTAAACCAGTTGTTTTTAATCGATATGACTAACACTAAAGGTTTAGCAGTTTAAAAAACTTAGGAGTATATGTTTCTAATGTGTATGTAAAACAAACTGATCCAGAGAATGAGATTCATCAGGTATGATATCTTAACGCCACTGTCCAATAACATCCAACAACATATCCAAGTCTAGGTCGTTGTTTACTCGTTGGATACAAGTTTTTGACAGAGCTCCTAAAACATTTCTTTTAAGCAACTCACAAGTGGATGGCTTCAAAATCTACACGTGGATACAACTTGAAAGAATTAAATCTGATTACTGAGACACATAATTATTCATTTGAAGAAAACAAGCTAACAAGATTTGTGCAGTATCTTTTAGCACTGCCAAATAGTGGTTTTCCTAACAGTATATGTTTTTGTTATTTCAGCTTAAATGGTTATGTATTAGGCATGGGTGGATGAAATATAGTTCGGTATAAGGATGTCAGTGGCCGATACTTACTGTGTGAACTGAATGTGCGATGCACTCTTTTCTCGAGTTAATGTGTAATACTAACAAAAATGTTATGTGCTCAAATAAGATTATGTGATCTGAACAACAAGAAACTCAGTTCATAAAAACTGTTGTTCATTCAGACCACAGTTATTTCACTTGTTTGATCTACCGGTAATATAGTTGGTCAGTGGCATTTAGGATCTTTCCCTAGGATATATGAGTTCTTTTGATTTGCCGGTATGCAGGATGATCTCCAACGTGTTGCTGACTAAATAACGTGTGAAACTTACAGACTATTTGAAATTTATCGAAAATGCAAGATAATATAAGAACGATTGATGTCTGATACTCACTTTTAAAAAACTCACATGAATGTGCTATTCGTTTCCATAACGTCTCTAATGTATGCGAGCGTTACTCATGCTCAAATATGCTTTTTATCACAGATGACCCTTTCCCTCGTCAAACATTATTCTGAAGGCACAATAGTCATGAGCGTCTAATTCAAACTTGTAAGCTGAATATGTCCATCTAAGATATGTTCAGCTTTGAATCTTGTTCAACATGTAACAATTGAAAGATTCTTATCAAATCAGAAATAACGATGTGACAAACAACTGTTCTCAATATTTTCCTCCCAAGTCAATACAGCTGTGCAGGTTTTATCAAGACGTTTCACGAGACATTGCAAAACCCAAGAAGGGATTTTCAACGGATGGTAAAAAAGGTAAAGGCTGGATTCCACACACTAACCGGTCAGATGCGGACCAAACGTCGATTTAATGCCTCACCACACAGTATGAGTCAAATGTCTATGTGTGGTTAGAATGGATGTAGTTGATCCGTGGTTTCTTGAAGAATTATTAAAATCAATCGTCCGTCAACTCGTTACTTCCAGTCTGTAACAGTTGAAGCATTTTTATCGTAAAGCTTAGCAAACATATTGGTAGATTTTCGGCGAGTGGTGGTTATTACTTGTAACTCTGTCATCAAGCCGCTTAATAATCAAAATATTTCAAGTACGGATTACGTGCACCGAGCATGTTGAGCTTTTTGAAAAATTCTATCATGCTTTATTCAGGTTTGATTCAGGACATTGCGAGAAACGGCTTCTAATTCGCAAACAATTATCTACATTCTATCGGTGTTCCCGCAGAGAACTTCAGTGAAAACTCAACAGTAATGCTACAAAATCTTGAGAAGACAATAAGACTGTGTAAAAAGAGATCATCCCTCTCAAACCTGTTTACACTTGAAGCTTATGCAAGTAACTGTTTCTAGCCACATATATTATGCCTCTGATATTCCGCAATATTTATTTACGATTTCTTCAGTACATATAGACTAATTTTTTCCACTTTCGCTCAGCGTTTTTCAGACTGTCACTGCTTGAGGTAATTAACTTCCGACCAAAGGCGGCGGTCTTCTCACAGTAGACTGAGAGCAAAAAAAGCTAATTTGTTTTGGTGATCAAAGAAACAATTTCATTTTCATCTGTGTTTACTCTTTAACCCTAATGACTCTGGTAAGTTTGTAGTCAAGTGAAGTATCTTCTCATTTGTATGACATACCCTTACTGGAAGAGACAGATTATAGTCCATTTAGCCTAACAACAACAGTGTACACTACAAGGTGGTTTTACACACTGATTTTATTTTTGTGTGTCAAGAGTTTGCAGCACAGTCGATAGCTATGAATCGTTCCAATGTTTCACAATAAATCAACTTCCATCGAAGTATGCAATTCTTTATATGAACGTACGTGTGGCAGCTAGTGAAGCAGAACTGCACTTTCGGTGATGCAGTACTTGCGAATGATACAGATTAACGTTTCTAGTGTGCCCTGGTTCTAGTAATCATGATCACAGACGGCAATACACCAGTGATTTAAAATGATGCTCGAAGGGAATATGTATACAGGAAGAGACAAGACAGAGGAAGGGGAAAGTGGACCCAACCACTAAAAATAGCTACGGTTATATTCAAAAACACAACATCAAGGCGCCTACACCTTGCAAACAAACAACCGAGCTGTAGGTGAAATTACGGCGTCATCAGCAAGACGGCTTCCTCACAGCTTTCTCTGCACCACGTTAGTAAATGCACTTGCTTCACGTACAACAAAATCCACGCCAATCAGCTCGGTTAACCGCCGTCTCACTTAACGTTCCGAGTCCCCTACTCTGTGAGTCGCGAGGGCCCCAACTCGGAAGACGAACCCGATTTACAACGGCTAACCCCCCAGTGAGTGATGTCACTTCTGTACGCCAAGTCATCATCTATCCACCTCGCTACTACACCAGTGGGCCACAGGGTCGGTAAAGAGTGCTCGGTTTGTGGTTCTAAACGTACAGATGTACCAAAGCGTCGTTGACTTTTCAAGTATTCAAGCAAGTTTGCAACCAACAAATAGTGCTTACGTCGTAAAATTGTTATTGGTGTTTTAATTACAGCAAACGAGGACGTAAGCTATTGTTAACTAAACAAACGCACTGCCCAACTGTTTGAACAACAGCTATGTTTGGAACATATTTCAGAAGTCCCATTCCTAGAGTTTTGCGTTCGTTAAACGTGACATCTCGAGATGGTCAGGCCATAGCAAAATTACTCGTGGGAGTTTGTGCCCAAGAGATGTGAAAATGTGGTTATAATCAATGCATTGTCGATGCCACATTGGTTAAAATGGCTACCCTACAAACATCTTAATCCTAGTTCAACTGCTGGTTATGACCAGACGATGCACTACTTACGAACTCTAAATGAATAAAACTTGTAGTCAGTGCGCTTTTTTAAAAGGGCCTGACAAATAATCTATCTGACTGCAAAAATCGACCATCCGATGTGCATGTTAATTTGTTTGACCATCAACAACAGCCAGATTTGGCTGTTTAGGGTGGTTTTATTTGCTTTCCATCAGTTAGAGCACAAAATAACAGTTAGCAATTAGCAATTTTTGTTGTAACAAAGCAAAACGTCTTAATGCGGTTAACGAGAAACTTCAGCAATAGACCTTTTTAAGAAGGACCAAGGTTTGTGAAAACGAAAACTAAACGTGACACCTCAAGATGAGTTCATTTTGTATGGAGCGTATACGGAAAATGTAGTCAAATCTATAGACAACAAATCGTATTCCTCAACTTGGCTTTGAAAAATGCATTGATGCCAAGAGATATAGAAACGACTCAACAAACGTTTGATTGAGAAATTTTGATGGGTAACAGGTGGTCTGGTTAACGTATAATGCCCATCACTTGTAGTTTATCATGGCATACAGTGTGAGGTGGTCAGTTTAGATGAAATAGTCAGTACACTCAAGTTGCAATCCTGCTGGAACTCTTCAACTGCACATATGATTCTTATAACTCGGATTTGAACCCCGGTCCATCTGCTCCTGAAACAATATTACTGGTCAATTCACCGCTGATTTCACAACAGACATGACCGATTCATTACAAAAACATTCCAATCTTCATTCGCAACAGATGGTATGCTATTTGACTGGCAGAAGGTGTTCATGATGGAAATCTTTCAGTTCAACACAAGTCAACTTGTGCCATTTCAATTAGTCTTCAGAATATTTATACCAATCGGACTGTGTACAGTTCACTTGTACGTTGAGCACGGATAAACGTTTGAAGCGAAATGCTTGTATTTGCTTGGATACAAGTCAAGTAAAAGCCTTTTAAATAGTTGGAAGATCCTGTAGCAATCTCTTATAAATAAATTTCAAAGCAACACTCAATTTTAAGGACAGCGGTAACATTCCGTCCCCTAAAAACACCCTAATACTGACGACTAGTCTTTTGAATGAACGACGCTTGCATTGAAAATTTCACACGGTGGTCCCTGAACTTAACCTACGACCAGCTGAGCAGCTAATTTTTGTGATCTGCACCGTCGTTGTATGTCACGAGGTAGCTTGACCAGCAAAACGGTTCCAATTTTGACCGGAAGTTGTCAACGTCAATGATAAGCAGATAGGCCTATTTTGTTTGAATGTGTCTGCTATTAGCAAATTGGTTGTACCGGTTAGTTGAAATTTCCAACGTCCTTTCTGCAAACCTTTCAAAACTACAGTCGAATTTTACTCTCCATTTGTAAATTATTGAGTATTTAAGGCAGCAAGCAAGACGTTGACAGGTTTAACAAAATTATTGTGGTTTTGGAATTTATCTCTCTCAGCTACTATATACTTTATTATATCATCTATTCAATCAATCCAACACACAACTGTTCATCAGTATGTGTAAACTGTTGTCTAGTAAACGCCAGTGATTGGCATGGAATTTATAAAACGCAGTTTCCATTATGCACAACATCGTGTCTAGATGGACCGGTTTAATTACGTTTCTCACCTTCTTTTGTCCGGACCGCCTAGTTGAGCTTTATTTACAAAAATTAACCGGAATATGCAAATATATCAACTTCACATAAACAGTGGTCACCGAATTTCATGCAGAAGCGATCGACTTTCGATTGTATAACGTCAATGTCCGTCAGCGCTTGACATCTGCTGAGTGTATAAAATATTCCAGATTACCATTTCACAAACTTACAATTGTTTACACAGGCTAACATCAGAAACTGTAAAATTCTAGGTAAAGGTACGTTATCAGTTATAACCAATGGAGTTCCTTTAACAGACTATAAAAGGACAGAGAAACTGTTACCATTTCAAAATTACCTCGTCAACCGCCTCCTAGAAAGTGTTCTTACTGAGAAGATATCACCACATATCCTTAGAAGTATACAGCAGGCCAAAACCTGAAATTTCCAAGCCATATGTAGTACCAAACGTGAAAGTTTTTGAGAGACTATCATTTTATGGATGTTTTTTCTTATTCTCATCTATCGTTAACCGTGCTTGCCTACATACCCAAGTGTCTGTTCTGCTTTCAATTCCAGTGACAGTTTTCGCACACGCGAGAATGGCTCAATCAAATCGTGCTGTCTCACATATCACATACTAACATCGATGCGATCAGCTCCTCCACTTTAGTTCTATTTAAAACTAACTCAAGCCGTTGAGAATCACTGAAAGGATTCGCATGCGAAGGTGTACAAACCAGTGGTGATGGTTTGGCCCTTTTCTTCCAATCATTTCTTTCCGTCTTAACTGCTGCATGTAGTGGTTATATAAATTTGGTTTACTACATTAGAAACGAGGTAACATCCAACTGTTATCATCCAGGAACATGACTTACTGCTATTCCAAAAACTATATGATTATTAAATATCATTCACAATGAAAACGGTGAACTCAATTATATGAATTGGGAAACTTTAAGCATACAACTTTACTGTTCAGTTACTTCATTTTGCCTTTCACTTACTTATGCATAACTGAATACAATCGACGAAACCACTGAGGATTAGTAATGAGACTCGATAGAAGAATATACTCAAGCATTGACTGTATCCTTAAATGAGGTTGAGACATTTTTCTCTAGATTGCATTTGCTGTGACTATGGATAACACCGCTGTGTGTTTCCGTAAAGTAGAGAACCATCGGCACCCAATTCGATCCGCCTCAGGTTTTATCACCTACAGTGCGTTAAATTCGTAGTTGTCACAGACAAATGTTTCAGACTTAAATAAAACATCGGTCATAAGTCTATGCAACTAATTTTGACCATACAAACACTGGAATAACTTGAGTAGTGCCGATATAAATAGCTCCATATGCCTTCTCCGTCGAAAACCACAAACTGATACATCATTAGAATCATTTGGGTTTTACATGTCACAGGAAGCTTACGTTGTTTGTACACACTTGACTCAAAGTTGGATAATATCAGACGAACAGTAAAATTTATGAAATTAGAAACTGTTTATTAAGGCTGTTTTCAATTAAAACATATAAATATGTGACCTAAACATATGGAATCAACCACAAACCAAACGCATTACAACACTCAATGACTAACCAGTAGTGTCACTATGGATTACATATCACTTCAAGTTTGTGCTCATAGCTACGTGTATAAGATTTCTGAGTAAAATCAATCAGGTATGCATCACGTACTTGGTCAATGTCATTTGCTTAGATAGTCTCACGAAAAATTGAGGCAGAGTGTTCCAGACTAGATACAATGTAGTACTAAAATGAAGTTGTTTACAATTCATATGCAACTCATATGGTGTCATACTTTCAGCAAGTAAACTCGGTTGGTGTGATTCAGCTCACGCATTTGAAGTTTTCTTCAAAAGATATAACGTCCGGGAGAACGTTCGATACACAAATATTGAATTCACTTCTGGTACGTCTATAGTACAAAGACAGCTTACCAATTACAAAGAGTTATTATATTTAAAAAGATAAATAAAGCATTTGTAGGCCCTTGGGGGTAGTACAGTATACGCTCTTAGTAAGATGAAAAGCCCGTCTAGGTTGCAGGTTACAATGATATATATTTTGTTCAGTTACCTAAAAAATGTAAGAACCTTACCTTGCATGAAATACTTTTTTGTTGTCAAGACATTCCTCTGGTTAGACCTCACTAGTTGCACAGATACAACACCCACCGAAAGACCAGTTACTCTAAGACGATGTTCAAAATATGAATTGGTACAAGCCATCTCTCCTGAAGTCCATGTTGTATGATCAACATTTCCATTGTCGAAAGTCAACATATCCAGTTCCTAAAGACTTGTCAGTTGGCAGTACAGGTTTGACTGAAACAAGTAAACCTTGTATCGGTTTCACAATTTGTTTAGTCGTTTAGGTTTACATTAAATTTTTAGTGCAACTTATAAATATTTTGTGGAATAAACGTGAATGTAAATTTTAACCGACACTTCTTATTAAACTCGAAGTTGTCACAAAATAGAAGTAATTTTATCAACACATTTTCTAAAGAGGAGTTTAAAATGTCATTCATATTTTGTCTGCAAAGTTTTTACCGCTTTCGTCCATAACACTCTACTTTTGCGAACGTTACGCTTAAATTGTGTAAATACGTTCAGTATTCAAATTTACTGATGAGGTTGCTTCATGGACAGCGTGTTCAACTCCAGGTAGTGGACATGATATGCACTGCTGACTAGCTCTAATGAAAGCAAAACTCGAGCCTAGTGCTTTTACCGTTCGAAAGGGGCCGACTGGAAAGTGTATGGCAATGTGACAGCTGCGATCAATTGTAGGTGATGTTCAATGTATATTCAAATTTAGCTCGAAACGTTTCAAAAATTGAACTTAGTTAGGTATATGGTTGTCGCAAGCTTATTTTAATTTAATTCCTTTATTCATCAAATGAGACAATTTCTCGATTGTGCAACACATTATCTGTTTTCACACTGCCCGAAAAGAAAAACTAATAGTTACCTATTGATCTGTACAATGTGCTTAAACATTTATGCAAGTAAAGACTAGGTCAACCCGGAGTATCGAACTTTTGTAACTCAAAATGATCACAACTTTCAGTAAGGTCTGTCATCACACATCACATGCCGATGGTCTACAAATCACTACCACCAACTGAAAAAAAACTATACTTATTATTAGTGGGTACCTACCTTTGAACACAATGTTCAGAATAAACAGTTTCTAAGTTACCCTGAAAGTTTTCGAGATTGCATTAGGTTAGGGTAAGTGTCAGCAAAATTAAAGAATATTTGAGAAAGCCCTATAGTGTGTGAAACTTAACAAATGCACAATAATAACTCGTAATATTTGTGTCATTTTCGAGGATACATGCTATACAGCACAGAGTGCGTCTGTGTATACTTCTTGACAGAATCGTCAAGGCGATATTTCTGACTTCAAGTTACAACCTGTTATACAATACGTCAAATCTATTCAATGATTCGTTTTAACATTAATGAAGTTTAGGTCACCTGTACGTTTGATTTTAATCCCACCAATTTTGAGCATCACACAAAACGAGACGATTAATTTGGGAAGGTTTCTATATTAGGTTTTGTAAGGTTGAATAATCACAATAAATAAAGATAGCCAACTGTTGTTGACGAAAGCTTAGTTTACCATAAATGTAACAAACTTGATGTGATACTTGTTCTTACACGGTTAGAACATTGCAAACAAATCCTGTTTAAATAAATAATCGTAGTGGCAAAAACTGGCGCAACTTATGAACAACATAATGTTCCACACTAACAACAAGATTGTAAGTATTGGTTGGTGATACGGGAATTTAAAGATTGGAAACTGATCTAGCTTTCTTCATTTCTGGACCCCAGCTCAAAAGTTTCCATCTAGGTTTTTCTTATATAACTTATTGAGCATTAACTGCTCTTCTTGCAGTGAAGATATGATACAAAGCCCAAAACGAAACGCGAATTCACCCTGATATAAATAACCAAACGTTTCAACTATGCCCTACTAAAGTAGCCTAGCTGAATAACAAAAATGTTGCACAGTACCGGTATATGTCCGTCAAGATTTCGTTGGTTTTCCCAAAGACCGCTCAGGGGGGATCACTTATGAACATAATATCAAGTTAAGAGAGTAACTAAATTTTGGACAACAGAATGTTAAGTTCGTGTTATATTTTGGGGGAGGCCATCATGCCTAATAAATAGTATTTTTTTCTATGACCTCTTTTTGAATTTGCACTGCGATAAAAGGTAACATTTCTGTGTTACGGTATGTCAGTTGTGTTACGCAACCTAACTATGTTGTGATTTTTCTCAGAAGACATTTCTGTCTGAGATTATGATGCCTACATATGTGATGTCAGTTTGAGCTATCAAGTAGAATGGATATCTAAAGAATTTGTTAAGAAGCTGTCAAAATGACCCACATCTTAACCAACTCATGTTTTCGTTATGACCACCATAGAAATTCAATTATCACTTACAAAAATGAAACCAATTATATTAAAGCACACTTAAATACATAAGTTGGTAACTCAAGTTTCTTGTGCGTACATTGCTGCAGCAGTTGTAAATACCACCCATTTACTACTAGACTTTTTTGCCTAACTTCGAGACATTGAAGCGTTTTGCTATCTTTCTGGAACAATCTCTCCAGGATGAAATACATTCAGTATGACAAATTGTAAAACTTCGTCAACCACACCAGAAGGATATTTGGTTGTCATTGTGAAAACAGGCAACTGATACCTGTGCAAAAATTGTTTCGACATAAGGTGTGGAAATGTAATTTGTTGTTAACGGGGATAACAACATGTTACCGGCGTTTGAATTCTGTTGGCTCAGCCCAGCCCACGTGGGAAGATAGTTTGACCAACGCGTCCGTTCCTTAGGGCTTATACAAACAGAACTTTAGACAGATGATCAATAAATCAAACAATACACACTCAGGACGTATAACATCCAAGCATTTACAGCAATGTACATTGGTTATCGAGTCCATCAACATCCAGATAAAAACATGAGATAATCAGTCAATGTGCTGATCAGTGAATATGAAGACCCTGTTTGTTCCGTTGCCCAAAGACAGTGCGCATAACATGCCCGTTTATTTAGCTCTCGCTCTTCATATCGTTGATTAATAAAGTTAGTGTCAGTGAAATTACTGAATTTATGAAATGGTTGACTTCTCTAAGTAGTCAATTCTTCCTCCAAATTCGAGAAAAATTTCTCCTTTGGGATATTTTTCGTCACCGGTTAACCAGAATGCGGTTAAAAACTATTTCGCACAGAGCAGTGGACATGATATAAGGAAGGTTAAATGTGATCATGATGTCTACTAAAACCTCATTTTGCCCGAGGAATTTACAAGACACAAATCATAACGTGTGTAATGCTTTCCGTTTCTCATGCATAACGGTTGCCAAATTTTCATGTATTATACAGTGTAAGCCATACCAAAAAACATTAGGTAGCCCGAAGTAAATAAATTTTTCAAAAACAGAAGAGTAATTCAGCGAATTGTTAAAAAAATAGCTCTCAAGTGATTAAACATTCGGTTTCAAATATGTTACACCGGATACAGTTAAAATGAGAATGTTATCACGATTCACGTTGACTCATTGAAAGATAGATATACGGTATTAACTTGCAAACTAAAAGTGGTTCGTGATATCAAAAATGTATACTTAATTGCACTATCGCAAAATGTCAGCATATCACAAACGGTGTGTCTGTGCCATTTCCAAGGCAGAACACTCCGGCATATGTTTCCAATTCGTTTCGTTTATCATCAAAAGAATTTGTTTGCTGTTGTCACTACCTACGATACCCAGTTCAAAATGTAACCATATCAAATACATCTCAGTGTTAAAACAAAATCCCTTGTTTTACCTCAGTTGTCTTACGATTCAACACTTCTTGAATTCGCCTATACAACCCAACCTTGTGAGCCCACAGACGTTTTGTCCAGACTTTAGATCTGTTATGGTCAACCCCACATCCTGTTAGCCTTTCAGGACCCATGGTTCAAACGGGTACGTGATTGCAGTGTGACATTGAACTGACTGACTTGATAAATCACCCGTTCCCCGTTTACTCCCTTTAGTGATTCCTCTGTAATATTTTTCACAGAATTGTTATGTATTTAGCCTGATGATGAATCACTGAAAACGACCTTGTTCTCTACACAGTATTTTTCGTGACTTCCGAAATACTCCGTGTATGTGTATAATTATTTATCACGTTGAAAAGGAGTGTTTATGTAATGTTTTTGTTACAATAACTCTAACGTGTCAGTATTTTGATCAAAACACTGGCACCCATCTAGTCGACGCTGAAATATAGTATGTCATTTTTACGCAGTTACTGCATAATAAGGTTTCACACAAATGTCACTTGTTCCCCAGTAATAGTTGACACTTAGTGAATGGAATCAGATATATAAATTGTCCGTATTCTTACATACATTGGTTTGATCAAGAGACTCACTGCTAGAAAATGGAGAGTTATTCATTAGAGCAAATAATAAATCAATTTAACTTATACTTATCAAGTCATTCTAGTCAATACTCGTTATACTCACCCACCATATATCATTCTTTTTGCATAACTGAGAAACTCCTAAACTGCATCTGGTGGGTTCTGGATCGCACGTTCCTGTCCCCGAAAACATCATGTCCAACAATATTTGCCAGTATGTTTTACTGTTTTTAACCATCTGTTGTTTTCTTACATAAGCCCTCATTTTATATTTGATCTTGTCCTGTTCTACGCATCAAGTTAGTAATTTAACAATACAAGTTATCCAGCGCATTCTCAAACTTATAGTAAATTCGTTTACTATACACTTCATGACAGATTATACGCGTATATGTTTATCATCGTTGTTGTCAGTTTCCAAGCTTTTTACCTATTACAAGGTTGTGTAAAATTTGTCAGACACAGGCATCCAGTGGCTTTTATCTACTCATTCACAAAACGTTAAATGAAGGTTACACGGAGGATGTTGCGTCCGTTAATTTGATATGTAAAACTTTGTGCAGATGTTTATCAGGGTAAATTCACTTCACTTCACCGGAATAACTAACCTCGTATCATTGGCAGATACCATCTGCGCATTCTTCAACCAAACCAGTTCAGCCTTTGGGTGACCTTCATTTTCAATGTCGCATGCTAATCGAACATAGGAACTGGCGACTGCTTGGATAATTGCAGCCCTAGCTTTGCCATTCTTCACGGACTCGACCAGCTGATGGACGTCACTTGCAAACCGAACAGCAGGCGGAGTATTGATTTTTAGTCTCGCAGTCGCTGACAGCGGTTCCTCAAACGGTCCCCTAACAACTACGTTTTCAGCCAGGGAACTGGCTGCGTAATTGTCAAGATGTGCCTGACACGTGTATTCTTCGACATTGTATGCAACTGGTCGATGTATATTAAAAATTGTTAGGCTCCTGTTGAAACCAGACTGGTCAAACCGGTAAATTCTCTCAGTCTGCGAACGCGGAGCAGGAAACCGGGTTGGCGATGCCTCAATGGGAACGAGCATGTGCACAGTATTCCGAAGCACTTTTCTGTACCACTTCACTCGTAGACTTTTGGCTGGGCTATTAAGTTGTAAAAACCATAAAAACTGCAGTGATTCACAGTTTTGGTTGGGATACTATTTAAAAAGAGCATTTATAAATATCACCACTGTACATATGTCACCACTGTAAATATCATGGACATTACATTCATGATGCAAACATCTGAAGGTAATGTGGGTTGTTGGATACGATAATCTATCAGTGCGAACGGTCACATGGGATAAAATTCATTCACCGGATTCTTCTACTGAATGACGCAAAAGACACTGTATCCAACTGTTTACATAATACACTTCAGCAGTGATTCGCGTAAAAGTATTAAGTTCATAACGCATAAATCTTTTTTGCGTTTAGAACTAAACTTTTCATGATACTCCTGCTAGTTGAAGAATAGGTTTCTTTAAAAAAGCAGATGGACAGTCGGACCCTTGTTTGCTACTGTTCCTTCAACAGAATATTCCATTCTAAATTTTCTCTTGGCACAGTTGACCATCGGAATTTTGTACACAGACTCTGATGCGACTTACGCAACATACGGGTATATTTGTTTACAATATAAATGAAAATGATCAACTGATCAATAACCGTCACATCACCTAACACCTCAATTCTTACAAATTGTTGTCTGTAGAATCATTTTCACGTTACATGCAACAAAAATGACAAAAGCAGTATTGATGCTGTAAGTAAAGTTTAATGAAACACTCCTCGCAAAAGACACCGTTAAAATTCCGGCTCATTACGAAATCGATTTTGTGTCTCACGAAAAATTATGTTAACCAGTATATTGGCAGATCTACTTATCAGTGTATATACTTACTTATTTGAATGTAACATCGGACAAAAACTGAAATAAACGCCTGGTTCGTTCCAAGTTTGCAAGCACTGCATGCAAAGCCTCTAGTGGTCAGAAGTGGAGGTCGCTTTTGAATCCAAGCTGCGTCTAACAGGTAGGGTAACTTTGTGCATACATACCCCTTTATTTCGATGACCGCGATATCTTCCATAAAGTGACTTTGCACTAGTTACGGTCTACAATGATCTGACTCGAAAGATAACTAGTTAGTTTGTAACTACGTGGGAGAATTATGCAAGTCAGTTTCGCATCAGAATAAATCCCAATTCCGGTGGTAGAATGGTTGGCCTACATATCCGACATCAAGTGAAAAGACACTAGGTCCACGAATGTTCTTTCAGGCATAAAAAGTTCTCCAGTTATGCGTAAACTTCATTATGGTTATTGCTGAGACAGGAAAAATAACCCTATTAAAACCAGAAATAGAGATCCTTGAGCAATGAACTACCAGTTAGTTTTGATATAGATGTGGAAGCTTCAGCAAACAAGTGGGCGCCTAATACATCGCCCTGCAATTTTATGAACGAAACTGAGATCGAGGGTGGGATTTTATTGATCGGATCATATAGTTAATTGGAACTGTTGGTCTAGAATTGCGACCTAAAGATTGCGTTTATTTATCTTTGACCTGCTAGAGTTTGGACCTAACAGAGGGAGATCATCTGACAAATTTTCACACAGGTCGCATGTTACCTGTCCATATAGCTTAGACTTCCAACTGGTTATAGATATGTGTTTGAGGCCACTGATTATGTATTACAAACCACCTGCGATAAAGTTTTACAAGCCAGTATACATTGGTTTTTAATGGCTGGCATAAACTAATCTGGGAATGTTCACTACAAACCACCAGGCATGTTTGAGTACGTGTAGGATTTTATTTTACTGCATTTTTTGTACGTATGTAGGGAGTATTCTTTTTGGTGAATGGTAACCAGTGAAGTATTTCGTCTAACATTCATCTCTTTTCGACCGGAACGAAAGCATTTTATCATTGTAAACTTTTACCTGAAAGTATCAGTATTTTGTCCAATAAAATCTGATCGACGTGAGCAAAATAATGTTATCCTTTCATAACCCATGATAGTCGCGTACATAACTACACATGGGTCTGTCTCAAGGTTGTCTATTGTTTACTAATGTACCACAGATCGTCTAATAGGGCATTCTGCCAGGCTGCCCTAGCTCAAAGCCTGTTACGGATAATGTGCTATCATCAAACAACGATTAATGAGTAGTCGTCATAATGAACGGTAATAAAGTCAGCTTGCCATAATGATCAAAAACTGGGGAAAAGAAACCAGCAAACTGCATAACATTACCTATTATGTAAAAAAACAGCAGTACGGTTGCATGTCAGAGAAGTTGAGGTTTAGATAAAAGCCAGACAAAACGTATTCGACCAAAGAGACCCTGTGATTACTATCACAACGATAGTACGTCTGTCCTTCTATATAAGCTCGATCTGAACGCAGAATAGAAATAAGGGGAAACACAATGTATTTTATTGAATGGAACTTAATTAGTTTCCATTTTATTACCATAGAATCTGATCAAGCGTGACCCGTTTTTTTTCATTTCAGCTTTCACTGTGCTTATCTGTGGTGCTGAACTGTGTTGGGATTACAAAACAGAATTTTTGTCATTCCCTATGCAACCAGATTTGTAAAAGGTCGAATGCAAACGACATCGTTCAACTGTCCGATTGATCGATTTGTGGATAATAGTCCGACGTGGTTCATGTATCAAACTTATACAAGGCTGTTTAGAGCAGTGTGGAGCTGATTTTATCTTGCCACAGAAATATGTGAAGGTTTTTACGAGTAGATTTATGTGATCTACTAACCAGACACGATGTCAGTACCGAACCAACCTGTATATATTCTGACGTAAGAAAAGCTAGGTCTGTTGCGTACCCATTCTAGTGATCTGCAGGGTTCTCTTACTCTACTGAGGTACATAACGTAAAGATGACCTTAATTAATAAAAGCTTGTTGTGGACTGAATTGTTCTTTCCTGAAGTGGGCCATCCTGAAGGGCATTTTAGATCAAAACTGTAGATTATTATATTTTCTTGAAGATATTACGAGCTCCATAGCGTCGGTTCGCTATGAAATACAGCAATGCAAAAGCGCTTCCGGTCTATTAGATTAATGCCCATCCAGTTGATAAGTACCGTATGTTTCTTTGAAAATTCTAAACAAAACGAGTCCCAATATACACAAACATTTTTTAGCCGTTGCGTTATGCATCGTTGATATTTTGTCTCAAACAGCAGTTAGTTCTCCAGTGTTGTGTAGGTTGCTAATTGTATAGTTACTGGATTATAATTGTCGTTTAAATGAATAAATCGTTACAGATTAGTAATGGGAGATTTCGGTTTTTATATAGATTGAACATCACCCACAGTTGATCACAGCCGTTGCATCCCCATAGAATTTCCAATTGGTTTCTTTCGAACAGCAGAAGCACTAGACTCGAATTCCGCTCTCATTAGAGCTTGTTAGTAGTGCATATCTTCTCCACAGCCCGGACCAGAACTCCAGCTACGCTGTTCATGAAACAACCGTGTTTACCACTGCGCTATTGACCTCACGTTGGGCACGACCGAATTATCATATGGGAACACTCAATCACTTTCGCTTGTGAGTGATGATCAGGTTGCCCAATCACCTCGAGAGGACACAGTCATTGTCTGTTAACTTCAGTCGACGACCCCTCGACTGGGACTGCTGTCTAAGTTGAAATCACGAAAATCAATAATTTGTCGGGATGTATTTTGGTTACTAAAATCCTGATCATTACTCACAAACGAAAGTGATAGGGTGTTCACATATAATAATTCAGTCATGCTTGATGTAAAATCATTGATGCAGTGGTCAACACGATTGGCTCATGAATGCGTGATCGGAGTTATAATGCCGACCTTGACATGGTTATATACCAGTGGTGAGCTCCAACAAGAGCAAAACTCAAATGTAGCGCTTGTTTTCAAAAGCAGCCAACTGGGAAGTCTACGGGAGTGCGACAACTGCGATCACATTTGGGTGATGTTCAGCATATGTAAATAAATCGTTCTACGCCAGTATGTAACTGTGCAGTGGTTGTCTGTCTGATGTATGCTGGAATATAGAGTTGCTACATTACAATTATTGACTTCTATGGTTTTCAGTTGCAAATGAAGACATCAAAGTAGATGGAATAAAAACTGTGTTATACTTTTGATCACTTTATTTTTATTCAGACTCTTGAATTCGAAGACACCAAAGCAGCCACTTCGCAAGAATGAGTGAACAGTTTTTGGAGTAGTGAACGAATTTTCTATCAAAATTGACCATTTCCAAAGACCAACTGAAGCTTCCACATTCAACTAGTCTGATTGTTCCTTCAAGAAGCACTAGATCTGGGTTGTGTTGTAACTCATCATTGGCAACTGCCTTTCTGTTGACTGAGCAGTACCAGGTAACCGTATTAACCATTACGTCGTTGAACTCAATGCAAACACGACCCAATTGTGCAAATTCTTGGAGCAAAGGAAATTCGAATAGATTGCCTAACAGATTCCTTAAAAAGGTTCGTCAAACTTTCCATCTAAATGAAAAAGCTACTGAATTACCCTGAGAGTTCATTAACTGCTGCATTAAATTTAATAAACAGTCTAGAAGGGGCACAGCCAGAAGAACAACAATCCTCGGCTGGATTCGAACTAGCGACAGAATTAGCGTAATAAATATGGTAAATGCAGTAACGGCTGAACTACGACGTTACGCCGTGAGTTCAGGGACTTTAAGTTTTGACCCCGTTACTTACTTGGCGCACCACGTCGCATGATATTCAACATAAGAACCATGGAAATGTGTCGAATCAGAATACTCTAAATAGTTCATATTTTAATCCGTCATGCCAGTGTTAAATGTTGAAAGTGAGTGCAAATTTTCAAGTTCTCAGCTACCTTTTTCACTCTGCAGTTCGACGAGCAGGTTGCTAGCTGCGGTTGCGCATGTCGTTTCCATCGTTTGTTCAAGTGCTGGCTGACCCCAGGTTTTGAGGTTAGACTGTTCGAAAACATTGGACCCGTAAAATCACTTAGCAATAAAAGAAATCCTTTCGCCAGCCTGTTTAGGGCGGTGTACATGCGATGAATTACTTCTGGTCCCATTGAACGCTCTAGTTTGCACTGTGCAATATCGAAATATGTATTCTTCGTGATAATTAATGGCACAAGTGGTATCAACTCAATCCTGCTCACCCCTGTACTGCTGCTATTGTCTGGCCTGCCATGAAGACGTTTTGCGAAAAATGATCAACGTCCACAAAGTCATCCATCTCACATACAACAGAAGAAATTGTATGAAGTAAAAATAGGCTCCACTTCCATATGATTCACCTTCATTACTGTTTTATGTAACAGTTTGGAACGTACAATTGTTCACAAGCGGTTTTTGTGTAGAACAATCATACCAGATGATCTGACACCGACATTATCCTAAGAATGTGCAGTGCTTTTTGTGAAACTATCTGAGTGGCCAGAACAGCTAGCAGCAAAATTAGTTGATTGCCAGGAAGCTGTCAGTATCATGTAAAACTATAATGACAAAATGATATGACCGAGACAGGTATTCACGTAACATTAATAATAAGAATTACATTTTGAATGCGAAACAAACAGGCAATCGTATTAATAAAGTTTTTATCACTCAAACAGTACTAAGTACCTCATGTCGTGTCACCAATTTGACCCACTTAACACATTCGGCATACTTTTGTGTAATTGCTAGCTGTTTGCCAACAGATTATTATCCGAACTCATCAGCCGGCACCGTGTGCACAAAAGTGATCAAAACAGCTTATCGTGTTGCCTTTGGGTGTTTATAGAACTGTCTATTAACTGTTTGTCTCATTTGTCCGATGTGCATTATCTGCCTGTTTTGCATTTGCGACTGATGAGAGTAGAAAAATGTTAACATGCCGCAACACACACTCTTTCAGCTTTGAGGAAATATATTCTGATGTTTTTTTTGGATGTATTGCTAATACGAAAGTACTCAAGCGTCCAGTCGATGATTTCACATTAAGCCACCAAATTCATCGTTTGCGTAACTCACCATATACTTTTTAAATACACGGCACTCTTTCGACTTTTGTAACCGTATTTTGTAATAAAGTTTTGGAAAAAGAAATGTTCCCGGGTGACCATTTAGAATTGGCAGTTATTTAACCTTC